>JAJTUV010003641.1:0-43013 GCA_021653895.1 Mastomys natalensis | reverse complement strand
TTCTCATGTGTGAGCACATGTATGTTCAGTCTCATGTGTTTTTAAATATATGTACACGAGTGTGTGCATAACAATGGAAGCCAGAAAATAGCTTCAGATGCCATTCCTTAGTCACTGTTTACCTTGGAAACAGTGTTTCTCACTGTCTAGAACTCACCAAGTAGGCTAGTTTGACTGAACAACGAAACACAGGTATCTTCCCAGGCCATGGAGTAGTAGTATGTCACCATGCTTGAATTTCATCTTCCATTTTTTGTTGTTTTTTATTCTTGTTTTTGTTTGTTTGTTTTCGTTTTGATAGTGTCTCTCTATGTATCCCAAACTGTCAAGAAATTAATTAAGTAAACCAGCTACGCCTTGAACTCACAGAGATCTGCTTACCTCTTTCTCTAGAGTGCTGATATTAAAGCCATGTGTTACGTGGTGTGATACCTGACCTCCTGATATATCTGAATAAATCATATGGAGCCTTTATTATTTATTGGTGATAGATGGACTATCCTATGCAAAGTGTGGTGAACAGCCCTGACTTCCAGTTTGCTTGAGATTTTAAAGACAAATGCACAATTGTATACAGAAATACAGAAAGGCAGCTGTGAACATCCACAGCAAGCAAACATTGTTTTCAAAAGCAGAGAGTTGGAACTTAACCTTTAGGTCACATTGTTTAGAAACTTATGGCTAGTAAGGAGACAAGTTTACCTTAAGAATGTGTGACTTTTTGAGTGACCAGTTTACCATAGGGATTTATGCTTGGTCTTAGTAATCACAGACTACTTTTTATCTAAGATAGTTTTAGCAATTATAGTATTGTTTGGGACTCTTTACAGCATAACTATAGTTCAGTAACCTATTACATTACCAGACCAGGCTTAATCTTCTTTATATAATCTAAACATGCTAAATACAGCTTGTTCTTTTCTTTTAGCTACTGTCTTAGTTAGGTTTGTACTGCTGTGAACAGACACTGTGACCAAGGCAACTCTTGTAAGGACAACATTTAATTGCTGGCTTACGGGTTCAGAGATTCTGTCCATTTTCAAGATGGGAGCATGCCAGCATCCAGGCAGGCATGGTGCAGGAGCTGAGAATTCTATATCTTCATCTGAAGACTTCTAAGAGAAGACTGGCTTCTGGGTAGCTAAGACAAGGGTCTTAAAGCCCACATCCACAGTGACAGTGGTACACCTACTCCAAGAAGGTCATACCTACTCTAACAAGTCTACACCTCCTAATAGTCCCATTCCCTGGGTCAAGCTTCCACAAGCCATCAGAGCTCCATAGAAATAGATCACTAGAACATATTACACTAATACAATTTTATGATAATTTTTGGGATGACTTTTACACTAAATATATACTCTATGATAAAAGTAGAAAATATTGTGACAAAGAATAAAGTACAATGCCATTATACATATAAAATAGACTTTAGTGCTATTCAAAATCATGTTTCACAAAAGTAATTACAATTATTGTATATCAAGTTAAATTTTACATTAATATTTACAATATTTTTTCTGTGTATAATGATAAGAATGAAATCAGAATTTAAAATCTCTTAAGCAATACCTGGGTATAATTTGTTTTATGAAACCATTGTGAGAACATTGTCTCATTTTCCTGAATCTCTCAATAGTAAGTGCCAGCCAGGTTTCTCATTTTCAGTATCACTAGAGTTTCAAGCATAACAAGGCAAAACACAATACGTAGACTCTAATTTTCAAATATGAAGCTTTATGTTGTTAAAAGTTAATTATAAAGGAAAAGATCCACTTTTTTGCTTTATGGATCTCAAGTGTAATTTTATGTAGAAAAAGAGAGAATTAAGATCTATTGTATTAGGGTTCTCAAGTGAAGCAAAGCTCACAGAATAAAAGTATAATATTACAATGATATTAGAGTGATTGAAATTGTATAAGCTGCATAATCCAACAATGTCTATCTGCATGCTGGTGAGGCCAAGAATATAGGAGCTTCTCAATTTAGAAGACTGCTTTCCTCTCAGTCCCAACCTAGCACTGAAGGACTAGAAGATCCCTGGAGAGCTGCTGGTCTTTGGTCCATGTTGGAGGTAAAGAAGGAGGCTTCTACTGTCTCTGAAGGATGATGCCATCCCCAAGGTAGGCAGGTGCACTCATTACCAAGGAGTGAAAGCGGGCCAGAAAAATCAGCACTGGAAGAGTGTCAAGGGACATAGAAGTGAGGGGTGAAAGTAAAAGGAGCAGGAAAATTTTATCTATTATATTTTTAATTTTATTTAAAAATTTTAATTAGTTTATTTTATTAATAACTGAATAAAGGCTATATTTCGCACATAGAATAATGTATCAAATTGCAGGAGTCTTTAAATACTTTTAGAGTCAAAAAGGTTTTGTGTAATATAAGATTTTTTAATCTAATAAAAAATAACATTCACTCAGTCCTTCTCCATGCAGCTGTATACATGTAAACATGAATCTTTCTCTGTGAGCAAAAATTTCTTTAGATAATTCTGTAGATCTGCATTAAGTCCATAAATTATTCTGGAAAATAATTGTTGAGATGCAATGTTGTTATAAGTTCTTGATGTAGAATCTCAGTCTGTTCCTCTTCTGGCCTTTGCCATCTCTAATAAAGAAGTCAGATAATACACCAGAAAATCATGTAGAGCATACAGTTTGTTACAGGGAAAGCAGAGTAAACTCCACAGTCCTGACAGTGGGCAAAGGTTCAGAAATCTGTGTGGTTTCATATATAACATTTAAAAGGCAGACTTTATAAGCTTTTAGTGTCTAAAACAAAAGGTTTTCCTGAAGGTGCTTCTTGTGTAGAAGATTGACAAGCCTATTTGCATTAACTCTTAATAGAGAGGACATTGGTATATCTTGTTCTTTATTAGAAAACTTACCTCTAGAAAAAAACATATGATCCTCATGGTAATCAGAAGGCAGTGTTTCTACATTGGGCCAGAAACCAATAGATGATTTTCTTTTACTAGTAGTAAAAGTCTGGCTCTTTCAGTTTCTGGTTTTGTAAACTGCTGCTTATAATGGAGTGTCTTAGTTCAGATTTTATTGCTGTGAAGAGAAACCTAGAGCAAAGCAACTCTTATGAAGGTGAACATCTAATTGTGGCTGGTTTATAGTTTCAGGTTTGTTTAGTCCATTATCAACATGGCTGGAATCATGGCAACATGCAGGTAGACATGAGACTGGAGAAGTCCAGAGCTCTACATCTTGATCTAAATGCAGCAGGAGGAAACTGGAATTCCACACTGAATGGAGCTTAAGAGGTAGAGACATCATAACCCACCCCTACAATGACACACTTCTTCCAACAATGCCATGACCACTCCAAGAAGGCCAAATCTCCTCATAGTTCTACTTCCTATGGGCCATATCCACAACCCTTCCCCTCCCTACAATTTGCCCTGAAACCCCTCAACATACCTTCCTGCAAAACTTATATTATCTTTTTTATTATTTTAAATAATAAACTCGCTTAGCTCTACTAATGTTGCCAATATGCACATAGGCGTGGAATCATCCACTAGTGCATTGGCAGCCTACATAGAAAAGCAGCTGCCAGCAGTCAATAGCTCTTTAAATGGTGATAGGACCTATGGAGCTGCCCCTCCCTTCCCATGTCTCATACAGAAATGAGTTTTTAACTATGGTTTTCATACTTAAAATCTTTTTACTATTCACACAAAGTGAAACGTGGAGAATATAGGCTCTGCAGAGGTATGATCCTCCTTTATTGAGTGAATGTCCATAGTCTGCTAACTAAACGCTACATTCCTGGCAAAGGACTTTTTAAAGTTGAATGAAATTGGCAGAAATAGGATTGCCTTATAATAGTCAAGTATATATAATCTGAGACAGTATGATGAACTTTGCTAGAGTACATTCATTTTTTTTCAGTAAAATGATAATACAATGCCTAAATATTTATGCTGCACTATTTAAAAGGTTATATACATCCGCTGTCTTCAAATATATGAATACATTATAAAATTAACTTCTCAAAATGTTGAAGTTATTCAGTGTATGAAACAGTTTTAGACACATAATCTGATATGTAAAATATATGTTGGGAGACATATTTCAAGGTCAGAGTAAAAACATACTAGAACTTATCAAAGTTATAAATCCCAATCTGCCTATCATAATGGCTACTATCACTAACATTTAGTGTTATGAAAATGTATTAGCCTATATGTAACAGCAGCTTTCAACTTTTAATTTGGTAAGTCCATTAGCATGGAAGATTGAATGAACATACCCCCATGCTTAAATAAAAGAAAGAATGCATGGATTTCAGTGTCTTTTGAATGGAAAATTTTCTTCAGAGTCTATTAGCTATAATTCATAGCCACAGGCTTCCACTCTCTATTTTTCAATGAATAATGTGTAAGCTCATTTCTTTTTTCTATACCATTCTTACATAGCTGTACTCATCTTCTTCTATGTTAATTTGCCATTGCATTTCCTAAAAAGAAAAACTAAATATATCAACAAAGCAATGTTAAGAAAAATTGTTATGTGCTAAGAAAACTTGTTACTTTTTAATGGAATTCATGAATCCCTAAATAATAATGCGTGAATTCGGAGAATCATAAACCAAAGTCAATTTAGTAAGGGAAGTCACTTAGTAATCTTCTCCTATTTGCAAATATACAATAGGAAAGGGGGCCAATTTTGTAAAAAATGTGATAAAAATTCATGGAACCAGCAAAGAATCATTCCCATTCATGAGAATGTATGGAGAATATTTCTTTCAGTGATTGCTTACCCTGAGTCTAGCATCGAGCATTCAGCTGTCCATGAATGTGCGGCAAATGGTAAGGGCTTCCATATGCAGCTCAATTCTACCTGGTTCCAGTTCCCAATGCACTGCCTAAGCCATTTCTAGACCAGTTCCCACTGCACTGCCTAAGCCATTTCTAGACCAGTTCCCACTGCACTGCCAAAGCTATTTCTATACATTTGGAATCATGTGTTAAGATGCTCCTCCCTATTTAAGTGAATAAAGCATTTTATTATTAAATCTATAAGAAGTTAGAGTGAATTCCTCAGCCTCTCCCAATTGTTCTTGTAGTACTGACGATATCAATACATACTTTTCAGAACAAAAAAATAATAACCTCAAAAAAATCTCTTTATGGCCACATTCCAGTCTTGCTGAGTGTTTACAGCTGGAGTCAGAAACAAGGAGCAATCTAGAGGGCTTTCTCTAAAAATGCATTTGAGGTGGCGAAACTATGTATCTTCTTTCCAACTTGACATTGCAATTTAGAATCAGAACTGAACAAGGTTGAGCAATATGCTTTTTGGAAACACTAAAAATTAGAATTTAGCAGCAACCCTTTGGGATTCAGCTTCTCTGAGCCACTTATTATGTCTTATGATTATAATATGTAACCAGAGGTGAAACCATAATGAAGAATATAGCAATATTAGTAAACCAAACATCCAGATGGACTGAAAGTAGAGATATTTGTTTCAGGCTCTTCTTTCGTTCAGATTCCAAAATAGTTAATTTTGGAATGGGAAAATATCACCTAATAAATTAGTAAAATAATGTAAGCTTTTATTCATATATGAAAAGAAGTTAAGAGGCATTCTGCATTTCAAATACATTTTTTGTTGCATTACACTTGTCTTTGTTTGAAAACAAGGTGACAATGTATTTTTCAAAAAGGAACAAAAATGAAGTATGTTTTATTCATTGAACTATATCATTTTACCATATATGAACACTTAGTTACCCATGAGACTGCTGTCTGAGACATTTTCTTTACTGCCAGTGAGTTTATCATGTATTGCTGGTTTTCTTGGTTTCGGGAGTGTCTTAGCTAGATTGGCTGTAAAACTTATTCATTTTCAGTTCTCTACAAGGAAATTGAGGAGAAAAAAAACCCCTCAACTTTACCTTGTGTAAGTCATCTGGAAACAGTAAAACATTTTACAAAGTCCTTGGCAAGATGAAGTGATTGCATGATCCGTTCTTTTGTATGCCTACTACTTTCATTTATGTTTTTGTCTTTAGTGTTTTGTATACAAATCGCCTACAGAATAATGCCTAAACTTTTCCCAAAATGGTAGATTCTTTTCTCTCTTGAGGAATTATTTATTTAGTCACCTTAAAATGGCACATAATTACTAGATAATTTTTCAGATAAAAGAATGAAATTGTTCTGGGATATGAGTAGTGCTTTGTTTTTTCTTCCCTCTTTATCTCCATTTTCACAGTTGCTCCTGTTGAATCAGAGGACCCTCCCTTCTGAGAGCTCAGAAGAGTGAGCTAATGGCAAATATACTGACTTGAGAAACTGGCCCATCGAGGATGTTACAGTTTGTGCAGGAAGTCAGAGCATGCAGTTACCTACTAGACCAACGTGACTCAGACATTCACAGAGAAGAGCAGAGCAAGAGTCCTGGTTATAATAAACCCATATTAGGCAAAGTCAGTAGGTTCACTGAAGATCCAGATCTTAGAACAAACTGTACTGGGCATACAGACAGTCAGTGGGATGTTAGCAACTGCTGCTGAATAGCAACTGCGCTGAATATAGACCCCAAACAAATGAACAAAAAAACCCCAGCAGTGTGTGTAAAATCCATATATACAAATATACAGACTTCAGTCTTTCTGTGATTAGACTGTATCTTTTCTTTTTTTTTTTTTTTGAAACATGAAATGAAAATTTTATTTTAATCTACGGTACCTGTATCAGATGCTGTTGTTGTATACATTGTACATGACTGAAATCTTTCTATTTAAATGAAATTTCTAGATGAACAATGATAATCTTTTGGAGGATCTGACATGATTATACTTTTCTGCATATATAATTTAATGAGCCAGTTCCTATAAAAAGTCACTTTAATGACTGTCCTCTCTCCACAGGGTTTTGGACTGTGTGTGTGGTCTTCGCGTAGATAGTAGTGTACTAACTCATAGTCCAGGTGTGTGACAGGAGTAGAAGTGGTCTTCTACTAGGTCCTAGCACATAAACCCTGCAGTATGGGCTCTGTGGCAGCATTTGTGAGTTAGAATATCACACTCTGTAAAAACTGAAGTCCAGTGTGGCTTTGCCTCATGCTCTAGTCCTATTTCATAAGTGAATGAGCAGGCCCTCTCATGACAACCATCTTTTCAGCACATCGTTTTTCGAGCCCTGTTTCATTTTTAGGGGATCCCTCTGGAAATCTGATTACCTTCCCCTGACTGCATTTCATTTCTCTGATTTGCTTAGATTTTTTTCAACTATTCCATTTTCAAAGTAGACCGGGGTTGAGAACAATAAAATTTCAGTAAGGATTCTTTACTCCAATTTATAAGAACTACTTCTTCTCTTTGTTCTGAAAAAAAGAGATTCTGCAAGTTATATCTATACCCAAACCCCTTTTCCATAATGCCACGGCTCATATATGCAATCAGTACCTGTTTAACTGACTGCTCCTCCATCTTATTAACTCACACTTCAACTATTTAAAAATGCTGTGGTCAAGCTCTTTTACATATTGTCTCTATCTTTGCTATCACAATAGTGGGCTCAAAGCCAGGAGGAACAAGACAGGCCATTGTCCAACCCAGAGCTCCATCCCCCCGCAGCCTATTCTCTGTTGTCTATCATTGCCATCTTTTTTCGGAAAGCTATTTTGTATAGGATTTTTTTTCCTTCCCAATTAATAAGCCCTTTGATGGTACTAAAACATGAGGTCTATTAATATTGGTATTGTTATGAGGTTTTCGGATCATTAACTTCTGCTTTTAAATCTTTTCCAAAATTGTCCCTCAGAAACAAAAATGTTTTATTTTTACATGAGGTGATTGACTTTTTAGTATCACTTTGACTGGGTTTAGTTTATGCTCTTGAAGTTACTAAGAAACACCCCCTACTGTGCCTGTAGATTTCTAGAAAATTGGCCTTAGAATCAGCAGATTGAAGAAATTTGCTCTCAACTTATGAGACCAGGCATCATTTAGGCCTCTGGAGAGCCTGAAACAACAAACACTGAAAGGAAAGCTGAGGTTTGCTCTCATACACATCAAACCACCTACCTTCATCTCCCCAGGAATGGGGACCTTAGATCTTTGGGCCATAAGATTTTAAAAACTTAGAAAATTTCCCTTCCTGATTCAATGGATTTCAGGGTCTTTTCCACCCAAAAACCTATTATCATTTGTCTATTATATATCTACTGTTTATCGCAGTGGTTTGGTGAAATGGCTCCCAGGGCTCTAAAAGTGGTACATTAAGGGAATGGCCTTGTTGAAAAATTTTGCCTTCTTGGAGGAATATGTCACTGTGTTGGGATTTGGGGGGATTCAGAAGCTCAACCCAGGCCCAGTAATCACTCGCTTTTCCTGCTGCCTCCAATCAAGATATAAAACTCTCATTACCCTCCCAACCCCATGTCTGCCTGCCTATTTCAATGTTTCCCAACCTGTTAATTGATAAAACCCTGAATTGAAAGCCACCCTAAATTAAATATTTTTCTTTATAGAGTTACTGGGGATTTTTGCTGTCTATGAATTGTAAACACTCCAATAACCAATTAAATGTTTTTCTTTATAAAAGTTGTCTTTTCACAGCACTAAAACCCTAAGGGACTATCTTTCTGTCTTTTTCTTCTTTGCTTTGATACTTATCATAATCACATCTCCACCTATTATCTATATATGTCTATTCATTTATCTTAAAATCATTTATCTAACAGCTACCTATTAACTATCCATATTACTATATATCTCCTTTTTATATTTAGTATCATTAATTTTTATTTATTGTTTATCTAGCTATTGTATATTTTATTATCTTATCTATCCTATCTATTCTATAATCTATTCACCCTATCATTTATCTACCTGTCTTTTCTATGATTCATCTATATAATATCTTTTGCTATAAATTTATTATATAATCTTGCCATCTCTTTTTCTATCTTGTACTTATCTATCTATTCCTCCACCCATTCCACTTGTTCTGTTTTTCTACAGTACTTTACTAATACCTAAGTAACACTGTTTTAATAGAAGTTTCCTGAAATCACTGAGCAAAGCTTTTATTTTATTTAACTATTACCTACTGTAACAAAATTCTATGATAATCAACTTAAAAAAAAAAACGAGGAATTTTTTTTTTGTTGATTTTTGTTTCCTTGTTTGTTTTGTTTCTTTGTTTTGGCTCCCCATTTTGTAGGCTTTCATTTCTCAGCGGGCAGTGTTTTTGAGCCCCCCATGGGAGACAGACACAATGGGAGACTATCTGAAAGAAAAAAGCTTAATATCAGGGTGGCTGTGAAAGAAAAGACAGTAAGAAGATGGTTTCAATCCTTCTAAATCCATTTTCAAGTCCTTGTTCCCAGAAACTTAAATCTCACTATCAGGTTTTTATCTAGGGAAAGTCTGCCATCATCTACATTTCCCAAACTGAGGTCAAGCTATGACAAAAGTCTCCTGGGGCATTTAAATTCACAATACACAATAAGTATTTAGTATATCTTCAAAATAAATATAAACATACTGAAATTATTGACATGATTTTTGCTGGATTTTGGTTTATTCCCATTTTATTTGCAGCATTTTTTTTCTATTTACAAGCAACCTTGAAAAAGAAATTGCATCTTCAAATTGTTCTCATGTTAAAAATCCTTCAGACTTGATAATAATTGCAAAGCAATAGAACATCAAATAAGTATGGGTTCTTGCCCTGTTAAGATTAAAAGAAATTTTTAAAAAATGGTAGATTAGATCCAGGGCCTTTGTTGAACAAGTAAGGCAGGGGTTTCCACTAACAAGCTATTTCCCTGGCCCATGAAAGTTAAAATCAACACAAACTCTATAAAGCTTAGACATTTAATACTCCTTATAAAAATCTAAAGTTTTCTAAGGGAAAAATTTGGCTGAGTAGGCAAAAACACTTGGCAAACAAGCATGTTTGGGGTCCAAAAAGGCCTCACATAAAACCACTTGCCATAGTTTGTACTATAACACTAATTCCCTGCAGTGGATAATAGGTATGGGTAAATTCCTAAAGCACATCAAAATAGCCTAAAGAAGTAGTGATGAATATCTGAGAGCTTTCCTCAAACAGAGGCAAAAAACCTAATTGCCTAAGGTTTTTTCTCTGACTTCCAAAACATTCCCTGTGAATGGAGTGCTCACAGAATTCTCTCTCTCTCCTCCTCTTTTCTCTCTCTCTCCTCTCTCTCTCTCCTCCCTCCTCCTCCTCCCCTCTCTTGTCTCTCTTCCTCTCTCTCCCTCTTCCTCTGTTCCCAACAGACCGAGAGTAGTTATAAAGGGAGAACAGAGAGTGAAGGAGAGGAGAGGAAAGGGAAAAAGGAGAGAAAGATGGAGAGGGAGAGAAATGGGATTTTTTTTAAGTCTCCTTAAAGTATTTGTAGTAGGACCAAAGAGTTCACAATGTATAACAAATTATTTATCATGCCAAGAACTTCAGTAACCATCCTTGGTACAGGGGTGTAATATAATAAATATCTTTTCAATTAAGAGCTTATTAATGACCTCTATTTAAAAAAAATTAGTTCAAGGATGGCCGTGTATTATAAGACTTGTGTTATGCCATATATCAAAGACTAGAGGATCAGAGTCCACATTTTCATGCCTTTTTTTTTTGCCAACAAAATGCCTATCTATTTCCTTCATTAGCTCTTTCATCTCACAAGCAGTGCCTGCAATGTAATAGTAACTTCTATTTATCATGCGCTTTGTAATGAAGGATAATGAGGTTCTGTAATTCAGCAAGTATCATTTATGAATGGGCATCAAATAAAGCTTTGCAAGCAAACTAAAAGCAAATCTCACCAAGTTAGCTATTCATAGCCTGGGCCTGTATTCAATCAAAAGCACTAAATAGGGCTGCATCTAAAGATTGTGGGCCAAGCTCTCTTTCACAGCTGACAAGATGCTTGGCACTACCCTGAAAATCAAAAATTATTTTGTCATATTTTATTTGTAGTTGTCTTGCCTATATTGTGCATAAAAGCTAAAAAATCATTTATAGGCTTTTTAGGAGAATATTTTTGGATTTTCATGGTTTCTGATTTGTCAGATGTCAATCTTATCTCTATAGACATGCAATTCTTATACAAAATAAAAATGCACATTAAATCATTTGAACTAAAAGGTGATCTTGAATTTTAAACTCAGTTTTCTGACTCTTAAAATTCTGTTTTATGACAAGTCTTGTGTATTTTCATCTTTATATTCCAAACCAACCTTATCATTTCCTCCATCCAGAAATCTATTTATTTAGATTTTTACCTGTTTCATCTCTCACTCTCTTTAGTATAAATGTTCCTAATAACTTAAGAACTACCAAAATAATGTTTTTCTTCTTAAGAATCATACTCAATTTTCTTTACCTGTCACTGGCTCATCAATACTGTTTTCCTTTTCATGAGGGAGAAGAGAGGAGTACTTATGCAGAGAGAAGACAGCAGAACAATGTCAGAGTAAAGGGAACAAAGACTACTGCAAACTGAGGGTAGAAACAGGGATCTCCTGTGAAGAACTCTGAGTGTTATGTCTTAATTTATCCTAGAATTATGGAAAAGAGTGGATTACTTTAACAAACAAATAACAAGAAAATGGAGCAACTAGGGTGATGAATGATTAATTGCAGGTGTTAGAGATAGAATCCTGGCCCCAAAAGTGATGAAACACAACAAAACTTTTAAGATCATGAAATAAACGTTTTATCTTGGATTATATAATGTCTAAAATGATCACAAATCTCTGATAAGAGAACTAATGGGGACAGAGTAAAAAATATGTTATAAGCTCAACTGACTAGAGAGCGGATTGGGAGATGGGAAGAAATAGAGATAGAAAGATATGAGGGACCATTTGGGATGTTACCTACTGACACGGGTTACAATGGAAGACAATATGACCTTAAATTTTAAAAGCTGTTTTGATATGAAAATGGATTCTTCCCATGGTTTTGAAAACTGCACAAATTTAATTCTGCTAATAGCCACTGCATTGTCTAGTTTTAACTGTCAAGCAGATACAATCTATGTTCCTCTGGAAAGACAAACTTACTGAGCAATTTTCTAGATGAATTGGACTGTGGAGCATGTCTTCTGGGGATTGTGATTATTGATAATATAGTAAATGGCAATCTGGGTAGTACCATTCCCTAGCCAGGTGTTTTGAGGAAAAAGCTCGGTGAGAGTCATCTTCATAAGATGAAAACATGATAAGCAATTATTGTTGGAAGGGGAGAATCTGGTAGAGCCTAAATGTGGTGTTTGCCCAGAAGCAGCTGCCCATGTAATGGTGTGACAGACAGGGCTAGCATTGCTCACTTGTGCTACAGTTAGTAACTCCAACAAACTCTTTGGTTTCCTACTGTGAAATCTTCTTTTTGTTCAAGCATCTGTGCTTTATCTGAGAGTAAGCAGAAGGAGGGGGATGTGATTGGGGTTTCCTGGGCAGAGGGTAAATGGGGTAAGGGGATAACATCTGAAATATAAATAAAATATCCAATAGAAAAATTAAAAAAAAGAAAAGTCACAAATCTTTCAGTCAGTGTGCTTATTATAAAACACCATATATCTGATATGAAATATCTACTTCACTAGCCACAGATTTTTATGCAGAGTACCCTTTCTGTTGAGTGATACATCTTTGTGTTATATTATAGAGAAATATAATGTGTTGAAAGGGCAATTTTATTCTATCCTTTTAAAACTTAATGCATTTGCAATTTAATAATAATGTGTACATTTTGTTGAAGATTACAGATTGTACAAATTAGATTAAATGTATGTAACATTTACATTGAGTAATTATACAATTAAAATTGATTTTGGTTTTGCTAGGTTCCTCAAATGCAAGTTGATAATAACCAAATGCTGAAAATGGAAATGACTTTTGCACAACACTGTTTATTCCCATTTCAGAATTGGAAAGAAGATAGACTAGAACTGCAGATGCAGATGGGTATGAACACTACATCTAACATGAAAAAAAGTATCCACAATATCTTAAGTACCTACCATCAGTTAATGAAGCAAGTCATCATTTGGTATTAGAAGAAATTTGAGCTCTACATAATAACTAAACTGTTTTTGTCATACAGTCAAGACTTTCATCGAGGCTGGGATAATGATATTAATTCAGAGTTTTTCATAATCTCTGTAGTATAGAACTTATGTTCTTACCTTCTCTCTATACCTCTCTTTTTTTCTCTCTCTCCCTCCTTCCTCCTTTCCTCACCTCTCTCTCTCTGTCTATGTGTGCATCTATGTATACGTGTGTGTGTGTGTGTGTGTGTGGAGAGAGAGAGAGAGAGAGAGAGAGAGAGATCACCATTGTACATACTGTGCAACTCTTCTTCATTTGACGAGGTCATGGTTAGTTCTCGTGAGAACTGCAGTGATAATTACTCCTGTGAACAAATCTTTACAGTTTATTCTCTTTTGATTACAAGGAACTGTAAGTGGATTGTGGATATAAATTTAACACTATCAGGCTATATTACCTCTACCTTTAGAAAGGATGACTTATTATGGTGGGATTTAAATTATTCCTTCAGTAATGATTCTCTGCTTTGGCTGGCTTTATAGTACTTTTACTGCTAGATATAAACTGATACAATCACACATCTATTACTTCTCTGATTGCACTCTAAAATTAGTCTAATTAGAAGAATTGTTAATGATGTTGGATGCCCCCTGAGACCTGGATTTTCTTCTCAGGACATTATTCAAGACATTATTAACTCTCTTATATGCCCCCTTATATCCAACTATGCATAATTCTTAGATTTGAGAATATCAGTACTTTGAAAATGGCATATGTGTATAACTCTCATAATAAATATAGTCTCTATAATTCTTTTAGCTTGAGTTTGCATCACTTAGTTCTTGCCCTGCTATTATTTCACTAAACAAAACAAAACCAAAAAAAACCCAAAAAACAAACAAAACAAACAAACAAAAAACATTTAGGATAAAAATAAAGATTTGTGTATAGAGGGCCGAAAGCACAATTGCAGCATTTCGCCATTACATGATGGCGCTGACATCCTGTGCCCCTACTTTGTAAACAAGCTAGTGCTCATGTGCAAAAGGCGAGAGCGCGCCAAGTCACGGCCCAGCCCGGGGCATCATCTAGGGCAATGAGCTAGCAGCCAATCAGGTATGGACACACCCTCTGGGGTGTATATAAGCACCAGTCTTTTGGGCTCGGGTCTTTCCTCCTTTCGTGGTAATAAACGCTTGCTGCAGAAGGATCCTGCCATACGTTCTTGCTGGCAGACGATTGCACGGGTCACATTTGTGGTCACTTTTACTTACCCCAGTTATAATTGCTTAACTTTGCCTAAGTATTTAGCTTAGTGTTTGCCTAACATACAGAAGGTCTTGGTTCAATCCCCAGTATCATGAAACAAAAAATAAAATAAAATACTTAATTGATGATCAACTGTTAAACAACTGTTTGATTATATGAAATACTTAGTCAAATGCTCAATGAATTATCTACAAATTTTTGTTTCAGTAAGTACATGAATTTGAAAGTCAATAAATACAGTTTACTCACACACATACATGTGAACACTACCTACCCATTTGTTATTGATTAATTAGTTCAGTTGCCACACAGCTCATATTATTGATCAGTTATATCATGCAAGCTTCGTGGAAGGTACACATTAATAAATTGTAGTTCAGGCTTGAATTAATCCAACAAAATAAATATGAAAATGACAGTGAAATTAAATTAGATGATTGATCCCTAACACCCATGTAAAAGTGCATCCTCAGCATTTTGGAGGTAGGGACAGGGTGGGGATCCCTGGCACTCATGGGTCAGCCAGTTAAACCTTAATCTTAGAGATATTGGACCCAGTGAGAAACTGTATCCCAGAAAGATGTGGAACAGTGTCTATGACAGCCTCTGCTCTCACATGCATACACATGTGTGTACTCACTCAATTGTGAACACACATATACAAATAAAATGAAATATGACAACTTAATTGTGTACTTGTATAATTCTGTAGCTTTAAAAATAGTGAAGGCAAAAAGATAAATACTCTAAGCTGTGAGGGCAGTAATTGACTTGGTTTAAGATGGAATGTTGAGGAACAAATATTTCTACTTGACTAGGGCATACAGTATCTAAAAACAACCTTTTGATAAAGTTGTAAAATAAAGCACTTTGTGAGTTCATACTAACATGAATTCCTTTGAAAGGATTAAATTAATAAGAAAACCTATTTTGAAAACAAAGATCATCATTATAAATTGTTTATACATTTATAGACATTTAGAGAATATTTATTATACGAAGACAGTTCACTAGTCATACAACTCATTCAGGAATTAAGAATAATAATGTGATGTGGTCACTATAGGAGTAAGTGACTGTGAAAGGTAGGGTGGGCCCAAAAAAAATCAGAGATATAGGAAAGAAATATTTTTCGAAGAACGAACAATGTGAACAGTTCTTGAAACCTAGCTACATTTTTAAAAGTAAGTAAAATATTTTAATAAATAAGGTAAACCTTTTCAAGTAACTTGTAACAAGATATCATAGTAACTTGGCTATGTTGTCAGGGGCAGATTTCAGAGACCAAGAGCTCAGAATTAGAGTATCTACATTAAGGTTTTGAAAGTACCATATTGTGAGTATGGAATGTCCAATAGTGAATGTTTGCACTATTGATAACTGATGTTTTAATGAGTTGTGTTTCATTCAATATAAATAGGCAACTTATCGCTTTATCTATAATGACTTTCATAATGACCAGGGCTTTCTGGTGGGGACAAACGTGTAAAGCAGCCAACCAATTGTCTCACCCATCTTTCTCTTTCTTCTTTACCAACACATAATCTTTTCCTATAAAAATGATCTGTAACATGGACAAAATATTAAGTAAATTGCAGAAAATTGACAGGGCTTTTATTTTATTATAAATGGAAGTATTCTGACAACAACATGTGATGATTATTCCAAAATATGAAGCCCTTTGTGTTTCTGAGCAGTGAAGACTTAGAGCAGGTGGCTCTGGTTGGGACAAATTAGAAAGCAGTTTTGCCTAATCTTCAGTTCCACTGATTATGTTGAGTCTGCTCATTTGCTCTCTATTAAGATGCAAGAATGTAGTGTTATTCTTGCAAATTGAATATTATTGTCAGTAATTCTGCATTTGGAAGAATCTGATGATAAATTCTGTCAGCTCATTAAATTTTTCATAGTTACCTTATGGGAATATGAAAACCTGTAATGAATCCAATGTTTATATCCAACATGGTGGATGTTCACAACAGATTAATGCATAAATGAAGATCTTGATATTCTGATGTTAGTTTCATAGATAAACAATTTACTGTTTCAGTGTCAAAGGAAAAAGATATCTAAAACCTTTGAAGAACTTCTAGAAGTAAAAGTAGAGCAGAGAACTCCAGAACTTCATGGGAGAAGAGATCCTTGGTCCCATGAAGGCTGGACATCGTTGGGGGAGGGGAATTAGAAGGTGGGGAGGTGAGGTGCGGGGCGGGTAGGTGGGGGTACACCCTCATAAAGCAGTAGGAGGGGGGATAGGATAGGGAGTTCCTGGGAGGGAGAGGGGGGAATGGGATAAGGGAGAACAACTGAAATGTAAATAAAATTTCCAAAAAAAAAGAGGATGCTGAGACAGCCCCCAATGCAAATAGGCCACTGTGGAGACTGACAAGGACAGCTACAGCCCTGGAACTCAAATTTTTGATAAAGGCTTGGGTCTTTTTATGTCGCTGGGCAAACTTATTTGGCCTACATAGAGTTCCATTCATTTTATTCTTGTTATAGGTAAGACAAGATGAAAGCTGCAGACAAGACTTGCACAGTGATACTTTTTCACTCCTTAAAAATGTAGTACATTTTCCTTTAGCAAATAGGAAAAAATTGTATGAAGAATCTGTGGGCAGTCACACAGACTAAACATTCTTCTTTTGTCAGAAATCCAATGAGTTTCTCCTCAATTGTCACAGAATGTCCAAGTGGAATTCCTTAATGTCTTTGAATATCCTCAAAAACTTAGCACTTGAGTATTCTATGTTATTTGTTCAAAAGCAGCCATCAACTGTGTATCAAAGCATAATGAAGTGTGTCTGCTGTATACCTTCAGTTCTAAGCCAACAGATACCAGTTGTGAACTTGTGGGTTTTTCTGTCTCTTCAGAGTGTGTCCGTGGTTCTGGTTTGACCACTATTTTTCAGGGATCCAAAAAAAAAAATTGCTGATTTTTAATTTGCTGAGCTATTTAGTTTGTTTGGCATAGACTGTCTTGCAAGGCCATCTGATGATTTTAAAACTCTTTGTATTTGTGATCTGAAACTATATACATGTAACTATCCTTTACATAATCATTAAAAAATTCCAAATGTATACAAAATTGTAAAGAGTAATGTATGCACTTACTTCACAATTAAACCTACTTTCTCCCCATTCATCTTACCTGCTCTCTTTTCCCAATCTGTCCTTTTTAAATATGTTCTTTATGTGAATTCTTATTACCAATCCCAATAAGAATGTTGAACAACATATAATAATGGGACATCTTTAATGTCTACTACTTGAAATTTTTTTCAACAAACAATGCAGTACATTAGTTTTCAACTCAGCTTCATTCAGATTTTCACATAAATAACAGCAGATTTATTACCAGACATCTAGACAGGATTGGCCTTTAGCCCAGTTCTCAATAGTCTATAAGGCCCTCTGATATTTGGGAATTGGTCCTCCATTATCACCATTTATCTTAGTATTATCTTTTAAATTCTGAACAAGAGACCCCTTTACCCTCTGCTTCTAACATTCTAGATCTTCTCTATCTAGCACAGGGCTCCAAACTCTCTGCATTTCTTCCATATACCAGTTTCAAGATCAAGTTAATCATAGCAAGTATTATGCTTCACAATGTTATTTTTTATGCATTCAGTAGTTTTCATTTCTGTAAACTAATACCTGCCTGAAAACAACTCAAGAAAGTAGCTGCCCTCAGTGGTAGAGGATGTACCTAGTCCTACAGTGATTTAATATCCTAGGGTGAGATAGTGGGGTGGTGTTCCCCCTTCTCAGAGGAGAAGGGGAAAGGAGGATGGGGGAGGGGCTATGTGAGGGGGAAAGGAAGAATAGGTGCTAAGATTGAAATATAAAGTAAAGTTTATCTTTGGACATGGTTTGCTGCATGGGTCACACTGCACACACATTAGTAAATGGGGATAGAGGTACACAGTGATTGGTCACACTGCACACACATTAGTAATGAGGTTAATTCTAGTCTCTCCACTCCCCTTTTATTCAGTGCATGACCACAAATCACAGAATAGTGGAAGTTGAACGTTATTGACAAGCACTCAGTGAAGCACAGATGTTACTGATTTCTGCAGCACCTAAACGTCTTACTCATAGCTCACAGGAAACTGAAATCCCATCACCACAAAGTCCTTGACATTCTTCCTACCTGAAATTGTCATATAAGGCTGTATATTTGTTGTGTGAGAGTCTTTTTTGATCTCTAAGAATCAGTATATGAAAGCATATTTATTGTCCAACAGGGAGAATTTAATAACTATTAGTATTTATTGCTTAAATTACCCATGCCTCCCTCTGGGTTTTGTCATAAATTCACCTGTTAAACTCACATCCAATCCCAGAACCTGTCTCAGTGTTGTTCTCCAGCCTTGCAGGGATGTCCTGCCTATGATACCTAACTTTCTTCATTTTAATCTGATCCATCTTGCACACTTTACTAAAACAAAAGGATGCCGCGCACATTAGCTACTTTTCTTAATGATGAGACAAAATACCTGACAAAAAGCAATTTTAGGGAGGACACATTCATTTTTATTTCACAGTTCTGAAGAATGCAACACATTGCAGTGGGAAGGCATGGTAGGGAAACAGTGTGAGGTTCGGTGCCAAGTACAGAGCAAAGAAAGGACAATATTCAGCTGCCTTCCCTTTTTCTTCTTTTTCATATTCTGGGAGACCATGGGATAGTGCTGCCCTCATTCAGACTGTGTCTTCTCTTCTTTGTTAAACTCCATTAGAAGACTCAAAGTTATTCATACTGGTATTCTTATTTCTTGTCATGTGCTCTTGTTAATCCATTCAGACAGACAATCAAAATTGAATAGTATGCACTCTACAAACTCATCCTACCTTCTTCCTTGATGCTTTCAGTTTAGGGTAGAAGTATTGACTGAAACAAACAACTCAGGAAGTCTCAGGAAGTGAGACTTGAGTTGCAGTCTCACTTCCTGTCAAGTTCCCCATTAATATATCACAATAGAACAAACAGAACTGCTACCATTCAGAGTCAATATGATTTATATCCATGAACCCATTATTTGTGGCATAGAATCCATTGCTCTGTCCTCATAACACAGAATCTGCACTCTTCATATACCCAACCTTTTGTCTGTGCCTCTTCGGCTTAAAATCCAGTTGTTCACTCGTTTCCATGTTTCTTCTATTTTACAAAATGATTCTTAATTTATATTGAAGTAAGATTCTTGCTTTATATTATATGTTTTTGCTCTTCTTTGTTTCTGATCTTTAATTTTATGAGTCTGAAAACATATTGTAGTCCTTTATGAAAAACTGATAAATGTGGCATGTAGATGTTATTAATCACTGAAACACTAATAAACTAAAGAGAAAGTTATGTGTCCACCCAGGTTCCCACAGATGGAAGCCTTAGAGACAGAATTATAAATTATGCGGGCAACCTGCTATTTTTATGTGGAATCTAGAGACAGAAAGGAAATTGTTTCTAAGGCAAATGCTTTTACCAAAGGTAAGCCCTACATACTCTTCTATTTTTAGGCAAATTATAAATACTCTGTAACATACATTTCCTAATGCCTTAGACAATTTGAGCACTTATGATTAATTGAAGGTCAAGAATTAATTAAAATCCACATAATTTCCTTATATTTACTAATAAACTAAGTTATTGAAAAAAACTAAGTATATATCTCAATACAGGCAATGTTGGGTTTTCATTGTTATACAGATCACAATATTATAGTGTACCTCTTTGTTCAGCAGTATTATTAAATCAATTACTTGTAACTTGGATATATATATATTAAAGTATATTTCTTTAGTTCTTTTGTGAGAATTAAAAGAGCATTGTCACTGCATGATGTTGGAAATTAGTATTGCATTTAAGGAACACTGATAAATTCAATTTCCTATGTGGATAAAAGACATTGCTCTTGTAACTATAAAAATGAAAGAAATATGGCATGCTAACAAAGGTTCTGATACTTCTTCTGTTAGTGAGACAAATGTTTAATCATCTATTTAAATAAGCTGATTTTTCATGACTCTTCCACTCATCAGATCAAGACTTTCTGATCACCACATTGGTATTTACGACACTCCTAACTGACTCCGTGGTGTATAAAGGAAGTTTATAGGCACTGTCAAATGTTGCAGATGAAATACTTAAAAACAGAATCTTACCTTCTGAAATGTAACTCTCAGGATGCTCTGAAATCAACATGACATGTGCAAGCAGACTGTTTTTCTTCAGAGCATGCATGCTTTCTTAGGTGAACATTTTATTGCTATGATTTAGTAATGCTGGCAGATGAATGATCTATCCCCAAACTTCTTCTTCACTTGTGTCCTGTTCTTGCCTCAAGGTTTCTTTATTGGTACCTCTCTATCTTTTTTTTAATTTTAAATTATTTTATTTATTTACATCCCAGTTATTTTCCCCCACCTTGTTCCCCCTCCCCAAAATCCTCATATCATTCACAGAAGATGCTTTCCCCAACCAGGCTTCCCCCTTCCCTGGGACCTCAAGTATCTTAAGTACTAAGTGCATCTTCTCCCACTGAGACCAGACCAAGCAAACCTCTGCTCTATATGTGCCAGTGGCTTCTTTATGCTCCCAGTTGGTGGCTTCTGTCTCTGGGAGCTCCCTGGTCTGGGAGACTGTTAGACTTCCTATGGTGTCACCCCTCCTTTAGCTCTTCAATCCTTCCTGTAATCAAATCATAGGTATTCCTGACTTCAATCCAATGGTTGGGTATAATTATCTGTATCTGTTTCAGTCAGCTGCTTGTAGGGCCTCTCAAAGGACAGCCATGCCAGGCCCCTGTCTGTAAGCACACCATTAATATCAGTAATAGTGTCAGGCCTTTTTGCCCTCCTATGAGATGGATCCAGAATTGGGCTGGTCATTGGACAGTCTTTCCTTCAGTCACTGTTCCATCTTTCTCCCTTAAGTTCTTCTGAGACAGGACAAATTTCGGGTCAAGAATTTTCACTGTGGGTTGGTAACCCCATTCCTCCACTTGAGGCCCTGTCGTTCTACTGGAGGTGGAGTCTTGGAGTTCCCACTTTTATGGTTAATTGTTTTACCCTCTAAAGTTTTTAAATTATTCATAATACTGGCTTTTTCCCTTTCCTCTGCCTCAATTTTCTGAACAAAAGTCAACAACAAAAACATTTTGCTGTTTCTATCTTTTGTTCGTTAACAATGAGTTTAGCTAATGTGAGTTCATATATGCAAAGCCATGTCATATACCAAAGACAACCATTTACTATGTTCCTCGGCTTTCTATGGTACTGAGAGCCCTCAACACTCTTGATATGCTAAAATTATGTTTTATAATTTCATTTTGTAATTTTTAAAATTATAAATAAAATTAAAAATAATTATCATTTTTATATTTTCTTTTTCCTTGAAAATTTCTCACCTCCTAAATAGGCTGTAAATGCAAATTTTGGTTTTAGAGTAAATGGATGCTGGACAGGAAAAAGACTTTTCTATGTACTTCAAAAACTTACTTGATGAGCATCGGCTGAAAGACAAATTGTTTCCCCTTCTTCTGTTTCAACCATGCTTTCAACTTTACCACTTTAATGTGTTAGTTTCTATGTCTATTAAATAACAAAATTATATTTCAATAATGACTTTTGGCATACTAAACTAAATTCAAAAGATGATTATCATGATTTGTACCGTGCCCAGAGCAGTCCCTGGAACTGGCTCTGGACCCGCTTCTACAACATTCATAGGGAGCTCAACTCCTAGGTGCTCTGACACACTCAGGATCACAGGATCACAGAGGAGACTCCACTCCTAGGAGATCTGACACACCTAGAATCACTGGAACTCTGACATGCCCAAGATCACAGTTGAGGCTACAACATTTTCCCCAATACCCAGCATTACTGGGACCCCACCCCCACCCCAACTCCACCCCCAGGAACCAAGAAAGCAGGAACCATCCCAAGATAGAGGCATGGGTTCTTTTGGCTTGAATCTGTTTCTGGAGCAGACCTAAGGATCCCTACTCACTCCTGCAACACCTAGACAAAGCTTGACTCCAGAAGCTCTGCCACACCCAGGATCTCAGGATCACAGGATTCCATGATCAGATCACATAATACAGACACGGCTGGACTCTACTCCGAGGCGTTCCGACACAACCAAGATCACAGGAGGGACAGGCTCCACTAAGAGACAACAAGAACAATTAGCACTGAGATAACTAGATATCTAGAAGCAAGTGCAAGACCATAAGCAGCAGGAACCAATGCTACTTGACAGTATCAGGACCAAGTTCTCCAACAGACTAAACCCTGAATACCCCAACACATCTGAAAAGCAAGATTCAGACTTAAAATCCCATCTCATGAATATGATGGAAAACTTTAAGAAGGACATAAATAACTCCCTTAAAGAAATAAAGGAGAACACAGGTAAATTAGTAGAAGTTCTTAAAGAGAAAACTAATGAATCTCTTAAAGAAATATAGGAAAACACAATTGACTGATGAAGGAATTGAATCAGAACCACCCAGGATCTAAAAATTGAAATACAAACATTAAAGACAACACAAAGGAAGACAACCATGGAGATGGAAAACCTGGGAAAGAGAGCAGGAGTAACAAATGCAAGCATCACCAACAGAATACAAGAAACAGAAGCGAGAATCTCAGGTGCAGAAGATACCATAGAAAACATTGACACAACAGTCAAAGAAAATGCAACATGCAAAAGCTCCTTTATTTCTTTAACTTATTCCATGACAAAACCTAATTTAAACAATATATTTCTACTAATCTAGCCCTACAGAGGATAATAGAAGAAAAACTCCAAGGAGAGAAACTACACCCAAGAAAAAGCAAGAAACTAATCTTCTCACAACAACCCTCAAAGAAGAGAACCACACAAGCATAATTCCAACTCTAACAACAAAAATAAGCAGAAGCAACAATCATTGTCCTTAAAATCTCTGAACACCAATGGACTCAATTTCCTAATAAAAAGACATAGACTAACAGGCTGGATACATAAACAGGACCCAACATTTTGCTGCACACAAGAAACACCTCAGTGACAAAGACAGACACTACCTCAAAGTAAAAGGCTGGAAAAAATTTTACATTCAAATGGTTCCAAGAAAAAAGCTGAAGTAGCAATTCTAGTATCCAATAAAATAGACTTTCAATGAAAAGTTATTGAAAAAGATGGGAAGGACACTACATACTCATCAAAAGAAAAATCCCCCAAGAAGAACTCTCAATTCTGAAAATATATGCCCCAAATGCAATGACACCTATCATTTGTAAAAGAAACATTACTGAAGCTCAAAGCACATAATGAACCTCACACAATAATAGTAGAAGACTTTAACACCCCACTCACACCAATGGACAGATCATGGAAATAGAAACTTCAGAGACACAGTAAAACTAACAGAAGCCATTAACCAAATGGATTTAACTGATATCTATAGAACATTTCACCCTAAAACAAAAGAATATACCTCCTTCTCAGCACTTCATGGTATCATCTCCAAAACTGACCATATAACAGACACAAAACAAGCCTCAACCAATATAAGAAGATCAAAATGGTCCCATGTATCCTATGAGATCACAACAGGATAAGGCACCAGCAATCCAATGAAAATCAGGGACAAGTAAAGGCTGCCCACTCTCCCACTCTCAATTCAATATAATACTTGAAGTTCTAGCTAGAGCAGTTAGGCAACAAAAGAAGATCAAAGGGATACAAATTGGAAAGTGGGAAGTCAAGATATCACTATTTGTGGATGATATGACACTACACATAAATGACACCCCCAAAAAAATTTCATGAGAGAACTCCTATCGTTGATAAACAAGTGGCTGAATATAAAATAAACTCAAACAAATCAGTAGGTTTCTACTTCTCAAAGGATAAATGGTTGAGAAAGAAATTAGGGAAACAACACCATTCACAATAGTCACAAATAATATAAAATATCATTGGTGTGACTCTAACCAAGCAAGTGAAAAATCTATATGACAAGAACTTCAAGTCTCTGAAAAAATAAATTGAAGAAATATCAAAAGATGGAAAGATTTTTCTTGCTGATGGACCAGCAATATTAACATAGTAAAAATGGTCATCTTATCAAAAGCAATCTACAGATTCAATGCAATCCCCATCAAAATTCCAGCTCAATTATTCACAGAGATAAAAAGAGAAATTCACAAATTTATCTGGAATAATAAAAAAAAAAACAGGGAATCAAAAAACATTCTCAACAATGAAAGAGCTTCTGGGAGAATTACCATCCCTAACCTCAACCTACGCTACTGAGCAATAGTGCTAAAAACTACAAGGTATTGGTATAGAGACAGGCAAGCAGAACAATGGAATAGAATCACTTGATCTTTGACACTGGAGCCAAAACAAGGATTTTCAACAAATGGTGCTGGTTCTACTAGCAGTCAGCATGTAGAAAAATGCAAATTGACCCATTCTTATATTCTTGTACAAAGCTCAAGTTCAAGTGGATCAAGGACCTCTCATAAAACCAGATGTGATTAATCTAATAGAAGAGAAAGTTGGAAAGAACCTCAAATACATTGGCAGAGGGGAAAAGTTCCTCAAAAGAACACCAACAGCTTATGCTCTACGATCAAGAATTGACAAATGGAACTCATAAAATTGAAAAGCTTCAGTAAAACAAAGCATACTGTCGATAGGACAAAATGGCAATCCACTGGTTGGGAAAAGATCTTTTTCAACCCTACATCTGATAGAGGGCTAACATCCAAAATATACAAAGAACTCATGAAGTTAGACTCCAGAGAACCAAATAACTCTATTAAAAATGGGGTACAGGGTTAAACAGAATTCTCAACTGAGAAATCTTGAATGTTTGAGGAGCACCTAAAGAAATGTTCAACATCCTTAGTCACAGGGAAATGCAAATCAAAACAACCCTCAGATTCCACCTTACACCAGTTAGAATGTCTAATATCAAAACTCAGGGTGACAGCAGATGCTGGTGAAGATATGGACAAATTGAACTTCATAGGTATTTGGTAATTAACATATGCTTTTAAAATGTAAAAATTACCATTAATATTTATTCAACACTTAGAAAATATAGGAGTTGCTAAGTAGTAGAAATCATATCATAATTCAGTTAATCAAAGAAGAAAACAAATGATGCATTTGTATCCAAGTTTGGAGATGAGAACTTTTCAAGAAAAAATATAAGATATTTGTATTTATTTTTTATATTATTTATAATTTTATGTACTTGTGTATATATAATGACTCAAATAGCATATTGATTCATCCATTGTCCAGCTTAACTCACACTAGAAAAATTTAAATCTCACAATCTACAATATTGAATATATAAAATTTGTTAAGACCTATTCTTTCCTTTCAAATGAATGAATTTTCCAGTTTATAAAAATACATATTGATTTAGAGTCATAGTGAAGAAGAGACATTTCATGTCACTCCTCTTCAGTGCACTCCCCTGGGTGAAGAACATATTTTCTGGCTCCTTCACTTGATATAGGACATATTAATGTCTTTGCTGTGAACAATGTTATTGAAAATGTTACCAGTATGAAAATAAGAAACAGACATGAAGTGCTTTAAATCCATGTCTTTTGGGTAAAATAACCATGGTGTCCTTACACTGTACAGTAAAAATGTCAGTCTGTGTTTTCATGCTCAGATGCTCTGGGTATGCAATATCATGAGAGCTCCTTCTTTAATAACATCACTCCATTGGTTTTTGTTAAAATAATAGTTTCTCATCTATTATATTATTATCAGTTAAAATATTTATAAAACCTCTTAAAATGATTTATTGTTTGACATACTGGGATACCTTTATGATTTTGGGCATAATTTTCATCGTTTTCTGCATTTACTAAGTAAAACTATTATCTTGGGAACATATGATATTTTTGCTAGAATTTCATGATGACATCTCATATTTATAAGGGCATAGTCAGATTTTCTTCTGTCTTAGTAAGGAATTTATTTTACATCATTTCAGCTTACATGTTATAGTAGCATACTTCTTTAGAAATTTTTATTTCTATGTGTATATGTGAGTAACTACATGTGGGTTTGTGCACTTCGGTGTAGTGTCAGCGGAGTCCATAAGAGGCTTTGGGGTCTCTTTGAGCTGGAGTTGTAAGTAGTTGTGAACCATCTGACATGGATGCCAGAAAACAAACTAAAATTTTCTGGGAGATCAGTACATGTTTAAACCCACTGGTCAATCTTGTCATCCCAAATACTCCTTAAACAGTATCCTACATTTTTTTAAGCTGGTTTAATTCAGTATTTCACTTTATGATAGTAGAAATCATAGATACAGTTTCATTTAGATTTTCTTTAATTTTTAACATAGTAAATAATTCCTATTTTTGATTCTATCTACCAAGCTGGAAGATAGTAAGCAAATGGATTTTTCAAAATGGATTAATACAACTAATAATCTGAGTAATTATTTAATACATAAAATATATTAGATAGAAAAATCAATTTGATTTCTTTGACTTCAAGATTTTTTATTATTTTCCAAATATAATATTTGAATGTTAGTATTATTTTACTTGTCATTTGAAAACATATCCAAGAAGCTCGTTATGACATTTTTATAGATATTTAGCCACAAATTTTTCTATAAGAAATATTTCACCTTCCTATGTCTACAAAGCAAAATATCCATTCTCAAAAATATAGGTGAGGTGCAGAAATACAGAATATAAATGCTCAGATTTTGTAAAACCATCCCAAAAAACAAATACTCTGACTGGAACAAAACCAGCACAGCCCTCCAAATTACCAGGGTTTATGTGATCATGTTTTATGCAACAATCTTTCAAGATTTGACTCAAAACAATAAATTACTTGCCTTAACCACATGCTATCACTTTTTTCTCTTTTATAATGAAAGTACAGGATCCAAGTCTCAAGTGTGTTCATAGGAAAGGAAAGTCAAGACCTACCCTGTCTTTATTCTTCTCCCTCTGATGAAAAGCATAAAAATGACAAAGGAGATGCATAAAGACAATCAAACATCAGATGCTGAATAATGCTGGCAAGACACTCTCAGAAATCCTAACTCTCAGAGTGAGACAAATCTTAAAAAACTGTAAAATTTCAAAGAAAAGTTTATAAAGATTGATGTACAAGACATCTTACATTCAAATATATCCCAATGTGTAAGGCAAATGGTCACTATACATTCGTCATGAAAACAAAAACAAAAATACTGAAATAATGGATATTCTTAATGTAAATAGGACTTATGTCTTAAGATGGTAATTCAAAGATAACACTGTGAACTGATTTGTCAGAATCTTTTTAATATTTCAGACAATGATTTTGGAAAGTGAACGATAGAGGCTCCGTGCTGTTGGCTCCCAAGCGGCATTTGTACAGATCTTAAAACAAAAGCATTGAAATTGAATTAAGGGGCTCTATTCCATGGTTTGAATAGCAAAAGATATTGTTATACATGTTATAAAGGTAACATGACAATAGGTTTGTTCCTTAAGAGAATCTCTTTCCTTTGAAAAAATATGTGATATTCTTAACTCTGTACTGACAGGATTTCTTATATCAGGGGTTAGGAATGCTATTTAGGGCATGAATCTGGATTTCAATAGGAATTTATTGTAGAAAACACATCATTTTAATGAGTTATCAATATCCTTTGTGTCTTAAAAATATTAAATTATGATATGTTTGTGCATGGATATTACTACTTGCAAGCTGTGGCATTTCATCCTGCCTCTGATCACAACTATAAATCCTTCTTCAGTGAGACATAGTTCGGGAGAAGTATCATTTTAAGGATGAATTAGTCCCTTACTCAAGAGATTATTAGATTGCTGGACAGAATGCCAAGCTTATATAGAGTAAACTGCAGGTAGAGTTCAGATCAGACTTACAAAATTAACACATTAGGAATTCATTCAGAAGAGAATATACCTAAACAGAGACTGGATTTTCATAATGACTATGTGCAAAGAATAGAGTAAGATGAATCTCAGAGAAAAGCCACTGTGTAGCACCCACCTCAGTGTTGTCTGCTTCTTCTGTTAGCTTTTAACCTACAGATAAATTGGGTGCATAGCCAGTGACAGCAGCTAATGAGGGTCAAATACAGAGATACTGTACTCTCCAAAGCTCTCTAGAACCTAAAAACCATCCAGGGACCATCCAAAATCCCCATTATCTCCTAATAACAGTGAGAAACTGACTAATTTTGTGCTGTGGTGATATGCACTGATTGTACAAAGCAATGGTGGGGGAAATGGTGAGGACTTCTGACAAATCATGATAATGTCAATAAACTATATCCATGCTGGTTTTTTCTTTTCAATGGCATACTGCACACTCACACACATAGATAGCAGTTTTATAGGAATAATTTTGATAAAGTAATAAATCTCATCAATCTTTTTTAAAGTTTGCCCTTGCCACTTCAGTATACAGAGCAGCAGACTGGAACTGTCTATGAGTTCAGCTGCTGCACAGATGCATTTGTGTCTAGCAAAACATTTGTGTGGTGTGTAATTGCTATTAGAAATGGCCTCTTTATGAAACATTTTTATCTGAAGCTCGTCAGTCTCATGAAATATCATATTCAAACATGGATATAGTGCTGATAGCTTTTAAAGATGCACATGAACTGGAGCTGTCAGTTTGGAGAATGCTTAGTGTTTTAAAAGACAAAATTCCAGCTGTCTAGGTGATAAGATGAGCCAGACACCAAACCTAGTAATCAGAACTCAATCCCCAGGACCCACATGGTGGAAGGAGAGATGTGACTCTTAGAAATTGTTTTGTGACATCCACATGTATGAGATCGTATGTGCATGGGCAGATACACACATATTAACTAACACACACACACACACACGGAGTTAATTAATTAATTAAAAGATAAAAATTAATAACCTAGTTCAAGAAAATATTTCATCAGAATTTCATTGGCATTGATGAAATATCTTTTCAGATATGATTTAATAATGACTAATTTTCTCTCTAAAGGGAATTATGGACATGAGTGAATTCCTTATCTATTGCTGTAGAAATAAATCATTGCAATATTTGTGGCTTCAAATTACATTAATATATTATCTTAATATATTACCTATAGATTAGAAATCTCAAAGAGGCTTCACTGGGTAAGTGCCAAGTGTTGGCAGGTCTGGTACCTCTGGAGGCTGGAAAAGGATGTCTTTCCATTGCCAGTTTTGACTTTCAAACTCTATTCACAGTGTTCCTTCTACCTTTAAAGTTATTAATGTTGTCTAACTCTACATTCACGTCTTTTATTATTATCTCCTTGAATGTAACTTGGGAACTCTTCTATTTTAAGGACTACACAAGTAGATTGTATCTATCCTGACAATCCTGCTTAATCATATTACATTGGGACTTTTAACTTACTGGTGCATGCAAATTTCTTTATCCTATGTAAGATAGCACATTTGGAGGTTATAGGAATTGAAATGGAGACATTTTTAAGGGCACTATTTACTTCAACTGGCCTGTATAGTATCTCAAGTCATTAAGAGATATGAGGACAATGGTACTTATAAATGACTATAGGTTTAAGCTTTAATTGTCATTAAAGAGTTGACTAAAAATGACACATTAGGTCAGACAATGAAGAAATTAGAATAAGAAGTTTCAAACAGAGTATTAACAGCAATATTTAAAGAATCCCTTATCTACTGTGAGCAGAAGTCACTCTGCACTGAAATTGGACTAAAATCTAATTCTCACGGGATACAAAAGCTAAATTCAAAGATGTAATTAGTTTTATAATAAAAATGAGGATAGTATAAAGAATGGGACCAAAAATAAGACTCATATCCTTTAAAGTTTTGAAAAATCCAAATCATTATAGAATATCCATGTCTCAAGAAAGAGAGACCATTTGTGGCTGGCATGCTTAGGGTAATCACAGACTGTTGGATGGCAACATTAGATCCTGGCCACATGGACACTCAATAGGAAAACTCACAGCATGTCAGCTTATTTGTCCTACTTAAGCTTTGAAACAACCAATACATTTTATGATACTCAATTTCAGGAGTATTATAAGACATTGGTCAATGAATTAAATGCAATGCTTGGAAGAAAAGAATCACTAAAACTAAAATATATGATCTACAATATCACCAGAGATGACTTGGCAGCCATTGTTCTGGGATACATTGCCACATCAGAAATGATCCTATGGGTAGACTCATTAAGTGTTGCAGTCACTACAAACTGAAGTAATACTTTGAGTTTCCCTTGTTATCATTGATGTCATTAACAATCATAGTCCTGTTGATATAAGAGGCTGACAGTAAGCTTTTAATACAGCACAGCTCTTTGTGGCCAATAACCACCAACTTGGTAGCATTTGGTTAAGTAGCAAATATAAAAGTGAGAATTATCTTTTTCTTTTTTGTTTTCTTTGGGACTAATGATTTCTTTCACATCACTTTTTTTTACCATATTATAGCTATGTTTTGATCAGAATATGTTATAGATGTTGGCTTGTTTAAAATCATGTAATTAGTTTTTTAAAAGAAACTTTGAAAGTCAAGGAAGACAAGAAAATTGGATCTGTGTCATGCTGATATCATCAAAAACTTTTTGCCAGTTTTGGACTGAAGATCAGTATATCTAGATTCAGATCTTTGGGCTGCATCCTGTGGAATTTGATGGTTTTCTGTAAAATAAAATGTTACTTTAAACCAGCAGCTCTTGAGTGATGTATCATCAGTGAGTCTCTGAGAATGGGAGGTAGAAGCATGTTTGGCTGCCTTAGACCCAATAAGTATTTTTGTTTTCCATTTTCTAAATATAATGCTCCACTTGACTAGAGTTCTAGCTTGGAAGAACACAGTTTCTAACAAAAGGATGAGGGTAGTTCTTTAAGTCTAGATACTCATCCTCCAATATTTGATCAATTGTGTAATGGGTTACACAAGGAAACAAAATACTTTCAATACATGTGTGATACAAAACCACTCCCAGTGTTGTCAGACAGTCACAGTACGGAGGTTGAAATTTTGAAATAAACAAAACTATGTGTACTTTTTAAAATAAGGTGTTATCTTGCATTTTATAAACTCAGTATCCAAACTTCCTAGCTATTATACTCATTAGGTTTAAGACACTGACATGTCAGTGAACATGGCAAAAACCTAGACTATCACAGTACTGTGGATTCACTCTAATCTACCTTCTGGAGTTATGGCCTTAAGAGTTAAAAGCTTCTGATAATAGTGTTCAAATAGTGGAAAGGGCATTTTCCAAGTAGTATTAAACTAGTACTATTCTATACTATGGTATTTCTGTGTTTAAATTAGTAAATTGTTAGGATTCATATATTTCTATACCGTGGCTTATCCTATATTGACTAATACACATTAAACAGGAGCCATACTTTAGTATGAGAATTTACTAAAATGAAAGCAGTAGAAAACTAATTAAGACAGTGGAAAACTGTACAAGTCTCTCAATAGTGAATAAAAAGATGTCTAATATATAGAAACAAAATTAAGAGGTAGGTAACTGATCCAGAGCATTCTATAAAAGACAATGGATGCTCAGAAGACTACATGGAAACATAAAAATTCTGCAATCAAAGGGAGGGAAATTCCATAAATGGAAGATTACCACAGGGCTGCAAATAGAAAAGTACCCTAGAATGACAAAAGTACAGTGTGTAATGAAAGTATTGTCTAAATGGAGAAGCCATAATACGACTAGCCCAGAGTTAAGCCTCATCAGGATATACAGTTATTTGTTTTAAGAATGTCAACAAATTAGGACCATATGAAAGGAATGAGAATATCAAAAGAGAGTGAGGAAATAAGTAGAGGAGAGTGGGGTAAACTCACAGAGATGACAAAACAAGAGAGTTTGTGGTTATATGAAAACAGAAACAAGTAACCAATAGTCTAGTGAGAATTCTAGATCATATAAGGTCCTGTACTGTGAATTCTATCTTATCATTCAGATAGCTTAGTTATCTTTTCTTCTTATTTAAATTATTTAATTATTTAATTTACTGATTATCAATTAATTTTTGTTTGGCTGAGATGGTTCTATCCTGCAGTCTCTACAAGTCTAATGTTAAACTCATTGTAATGTTTTTCAGTCTTCCAAGTGGTAGATACTCACACATGAGCCTCCAGGCCCCACATTATTTTCATCAATTTGTCTAGTCAGGATATTCCATAGTTTACAATATAAAACAGAACAAGTACCCATAGTGTGTCTACAATGAAAAAGCCACACATACTCTTTTTTTCCGTATACCATACCTCATTAATGTGTCCTTCTGTCTCTATTCTAACCTTACTATATTCCAACATGATGTCTCCCTTGCCACATGCTTGTTTTTGTGCAAGCTATTGTGTTGATTGAAAAACCTCTTTCCTCTCTCTACTTAGAATATTTATAGATACTCTTTGTAAATTAGATCAATAACATTCATCCTCTCTGAAATATTTTACAATGATGCCCTGAAGCAGATTTAATTGTTCCATGTTCACACAACTGTTAAATCATTGAGTAACAATGTATAATTTTGTTTCATATCTACCCTGCTTGTTAGACTTTGAGTCCTAGAACACAAATTCTGTGTCTTTTTCACTAATGTAAGTTTAGTGCCATTCATATGCCTCCATTCTGTATAGTGGGCCCAATAAATGAACAAACAGAGAAAGGGTGTGAATATAGCAAGCGACATGATAAACAGTTCATTTTTAGTTTCTTGACTCTGTAACTTGCTAATTATTTAGTAGCTGGATATGGTTGCCACTTAATTATATGCGATGAAATCTGAAAATCTGAAAGAGATTTTGATTTGATTTGATTTTTACTCATTTATTTATTTAGCGTGATCATCTCCAGAAAGTATTTGAGGTCAGAAGAGCTGAGAGGGCACTGAATTTGACAACTGCCAAGGCATATGACATCCCTCAAGGCAATTGACAAGGTGCTGATTTCACCAAATGTTTCTAGAAATGTCTGCCAAGTTGGTCAGACACTGAAGACAATTGCTCCTTCATGAAATCCGTGATTTCAGGTGGGTTCTGTTTTCTTAAGCCTCACAAAAGGTAAAAACATGATATGTTATTATATGTATTATTCATTATTAAAATATTTATTTTCCCTCATTTGTTCTAAGTTACCTAGATGTAAATAACTATCTAGTGAAGTGGAAATTCTGGAATGCCATGAGCCAACCTCAGCTTGGAGAGGGGTTCTGAAAGAAGAGGCATTTGAAAGTAGTGGAACAAATGACTTGAAGTCAAATCATGGGTCCAAGCTGGAGGCCTATGCTCTGCTAGAGACAGCTTTCCAGATTGTTTCTCTCTATGTTCTGCTCAAGACAGTTCCCCAAGTAGTTCTCTCTTGCTATTCTAAGAAGTCTCTGGATAGCTCATCTCTTGCAGATCAAAAGCCCAGGTTCTTTTTATTTACATATCGATTCAGTGTTTACCCAAGTTCACTTTTGATTATCCCATGAAATTAACATCACAAGATCCCAGCTCTTGAATCTTATGAGACAGCAAGCTCATTTATTTTAGCATTGCAAAAGAATTCAAAGATCTGTCTGTGTCTGTTTTAAGAACAGATGATAAACTAGCTGGGTTCCACCCTTAAATTACCATTTCTTCCATGTCTGTGCCTAACCATGTTGTGCTAGGCTTAACCTTGCTCATGCCTGGGCCTAACCTTGCACTGTCCCAGGCTGAACCTGAACTCAGAAATCTGCCTGTCCTTGTAAGCATAAACAAAACCTAAACTGGGTGGGATCTCCTGTGATCATCACTCCATAAATCTCTTTATCTTCTTCCTTAGATCTTACAAGTTGGCTCATAGTACAACTATGTTGTACTATATGTACAACCTCTGTTACTTTAAACCTGTGAAGCTCCTTATACAATTCATGTTGCATCCTTTTATCTTACATAGTTGAGAAATTATATATTTTCAAACTCAAGTTTTTGGAGTTCTTTTCCACAGATTTATGGGCTGTTCTAAAGGTCCCAGCATTTACCATTTTGCTAGAGACATAAACATATCCTAGCCTCTCTGACTTGTGCTGCCTCCGATTATCATGAAGTCATTAACCTTGGCAAAGAGTATATTACTTGAAGGAAGAACTTGAGAATATGTACACTATTATACAAACAAGCCTAACTCCCACATCAGCCATTGACACTTGTGGTAGGTCCATCCCCTGCTGGCTCTGCTCTAGAAAATAGATGACATATGCACTTAATTTTAGTAGATCATGAACACTTCTGAGGTTTGTAATTCATAACAAATTCAATCTCTTAATAGAAATATTGTTGACATTGTCGCAGGTTATAAAAATGCAAACTAGTCACAAACACACCAAGTAGGCATACACATGGTCCTTTGAGCTTGATTTTCATATAATATTTCTTCAATAAAAATATCTTTAAAATACATGATCTTATTCTGTTATTCAAACTTACCTTCTCCTAAAGATTTAGTGGACTGAATATTAATTAGCATAGACTTCATCTTCTTTTAGCTATAACTAATTTTAACTAATCTACTCAAATGTTTGGATTTTGCTCTTTGTGTTTTTAGAAGTTCTGCAAAACCATGTTGGCCAAGACTACATCTCAGACAATTTTTGCATGCTGTATGGAATTGAACTCCTGAACATCTAGCCATTTGTTGCTCATCTTTAGATGAAAAGGAGCAAAACGGTTATGAGGTTTGTAACGTTAGAACTTAGTTGATCCCACAAAGTAAAACTTCTTGGCAGAATTCTCATACATCAAGCTAAGAAAAACTTCTGTACTTACAAAGAATAATTGTATTATATTATTTTCATCTTGTTTTTGTTTAAACAGTAGAAACCTTGGTCTTCTGTGGTTTTACTTTTATGATTTTGAAAAGCATATACATTTGTGTGAAGCTGAGCCCAGTTTGGCCTGGCCTTTTGGTGCACTGAGAATCATGGAATGTGAAAAGTAGAGGCAGAAGGATCAGAATGCAAGTCAGCTTTGGCCTCAGATCCAGTTGAGCCTCAGCTGGGATGTATGGGACCATGTCTCAAAGAAAAAAAATTTACTATTAAAATACACACTAGTTTCACCACTCCAGAATTTAATTTCATTAGCTTTAGCAATACAAACCTAGCCAGATCCAAGTCTTTGGAAGCATTGACCTACTACTCCCTATTCTTATGCTTTTTTTTTTTGTTTTGTTTTTTTTTTTTTTTTTTTTTTTTCGAGACAGGGTTTCTCTGTGTAGCCCAGGCTGTCCTGGAACTCACTCTGTAGACCAGGCTGGCCTCGAACTCAGAAATCCGCCTGCCTCTGCCTCCCAAGTGCTGGGATTAAAGGCGTGCGCCACCACCGCCCGGCTTATTCTTATGCTTTTGTCTTATTTACAAAATAATGCAATCAAGATCACCTAGGAAGTAAGTCCCTATCCTTTAAAAACCGCTAAGTATCACCCTGATGTTAATTCATATGGCCCTTGGTGGAAGGAAGCAGCACCTTGCTACTTTCTGTTTCTGAGTCTATCTTTGAATTGTATCATCAGTATCTATCCATTCATGGACCGATATTACTGAAGACTGAAGATGTGTCACTGTGGCAAACTTACGAATGAAAGTTCCATATTTCATAATGCTTACAGAGTAGTTTAAATGTCATTTTCTTGAAGAAATAGAGGGAAATTATATTATTCCATTTATTTTAAATATATATTTTACTTTATTGATGCTAACTTTCTAGTAATAAATCACTGAAGCCTGTTGGGCCCAGTCTTTTCATCAATAGGAGTTTGTTATATTGAATGGAGTTCTTGGTTCCCCAGCACCTTCTATTCATGCTTTTGGACTAATTGCATTCGGTACTTAAGGATGTATTAGACTCGGAGCTGAAATTTTACAGGTGTAAAAGACACCTGCATGTCTTCTTGCTTTGCGAGCTCTATTTGTTAATATTTTTACTGTTGTACTAAACCACTATGACTCAAATCAGCTTGGTTAAGAGAGGGTTTATTGCCGGGGAGGTCAGGGCAGGAACTCATGGCAGTAGCCTAGAGATGGGAACTGATTGATGTTGAGGCCCTGGAGGAGGTCTGCTCTCTGGCTTTTTCATCATGATTGTTCACCTATAACCACTACTCTGAGGTCTGCACCACCCACATTGAGCTAAGCCCTGCTGCATCAACTATCAATAGAGAAAATGAACCATAGGCTTTTCCACAGGCAAACCTTACACGAGGTTTCTTCTGAAGTATGTATCTAGCTTACATCAGCAGACATAAACCAGACATCATATAGGTGACTCTAGGCTCATCTACCCTCTCTTCAGATTTAGCTGCAATAGCTGCTTCCTTCCAGAATCGTGAAAAAACACACGATTTTGCTGTCCTTCTTTTGCTGTTTTTGGATGAAAGCTATCTTCTTTTTAATTCTGTCTATACAGGCCTGAGGTTTATCTAAGCCGAGGTGTTAAATGAGACTGGATTTTCTTTAATTGTTGATTTTGTTTAAGTGTATCTCTGAGTGAATATGTGCATCATATATTCTGGCATATGTTCTGTATTTAGAGTTTCAGCGGGTCATCAACTATTCTACATGGGTCACAGGAAGTAAGCTAGCTTAGTTACCTCTGCAAGAAAAGTACAAGCTTTAAACTTTTGGGCCATCTTTCTCATCTCAAAGTACAATATTTGATAGTTTCATGTATTTTGCTGCTTAAATAACTTTTGCATGTTTTTATTTGTATAGTATGTATTTGTATGTGTGTGTTCAGTATGTATATATACATGTAGAGTGTGTGTGTATGTGTGTACTGATGCATACCCATCTCAGTACACCTGTGATGGTTACATTCAAGAATTAGTTCCCTCGCTCCTCTGTGGGTTTTATGTGTTGAAGTCAAGTTATTAGGCTTGTACAATGAAGGCCAAGTCATCTGCCTCAAACTGCTCTTCATATTCTTCAGTTGCTGAAGCAATAAAATGAACTTTGGTATACTCAGACAATTAAGTATTATCTTGCACTACTAACTTGTTTTATTTACAAAGAAATTGTCAGTAGGAATTGAAACAGAGGAAACATAAGTGACTCCTGTTAAGGATACCAGTCTGCAACGTTTTCATAGTATTTGATGGCAACCATGTGACACCTTGAAATGGGAAAATTAGAGAAACAACTGTCAATAAGTATGCACAGAGACTGTAGAAAGCAAAGGAACAGGAAATAGGTTGAACACACAATATAGTTAGCACAGGGAAACTGCTAAGTAAGAAAGCATATAAGTTATCTGTATTTGTATTGTTATTTGTCAAAACATACTGAACGACAACAAACACCAGAGATATACCCAATCTAAGTAAAAGAATCTTGGGCTTAATGACTAAGTATTTATGTGAGTTACAGGTTGATGTAATCTCTATTAAAACTCTTTAATACTCTGTCCATCATGGGATGAGCCAATGGAGGCCTTATTAGCTCTGTACATTTCTATTCCTGACTCCATCATTATTCTTGACCTTGACGTCTGGCTATTTGTCAGTTGGCCAGCATTAATGTAGTCAATTTTGTAGGTTTGTCTTGGTATTTTTAGTTATATCAAAAAGCAGCCTCTGTTGTTATTTATTATGATACATGGAGGCTTTCCTAGTAGCTATTTTTACTTTCTCTGTTTCAGTCAGCTTCATTAAGAGTAAGAATCGATGCAAGGCCAGTAGTTTCCAGTATCTGTTGGTGAGGGCTTCACAGGTGTAACTGGACACTCATCACTGCCCCAGGTTCCTGTCTTTCCTCTTATCTCCCTGTGCTATTGCATACCTAGTATTCCAAACATAGCCATGTTCACTCATAATCTTCCTTTTAACACTAGCCTTTATTCACATTGCAACATACAACTTGTTTGTCCAAGGAACATTCCCTTCTCTTACTTACAAAGAGCTTCTTTCTGACTACCTAGTTTTCCTACTTTCCATTTTCACATTATTTTTTTCACATTTGATTTGCTTCCATATACTTAGAGATATTCATCATATATCTATTGCTCATATGTATTTCTTGTATTTATCTAAAAGTTTTATAAGCTCTAACTAAAACTGATAATGCAGCAAAACAAATTATTCAGGTTTCTCTTTAATCCCTTGAAAACACACCATATTGCCACCTATATAATGACGAAACATTATATATATAAAATGACTAAGGTGGACTTTTGTCCTCTTACCATTAAGTGTGTGGAAAAATAGGAGAGAGGTGGAAGACAAATGAGATGTATGACTCTGACAAATATCTTACACATCACAACTCAGTGTTGAAAGTAACACAAACTAAAAGGCATTTGCTAACACAAACAGTGCTTCTTCAAATGTGTCCTCCATAGAAACTTGAAATGAAATTCAGTAAATATTCCCTTGTAATTTATTTGTATGGCAAATTTCTAAAATGAAGCACTATGTATACAAACTTTATATTTGTAATGTAAGTTTTAATTATAAGTTGAGGTAAACTGTAACATTACACCAATTTCATAGCTATTTTATTGTTGATTATTAAAATTATTTCATGCCAGAGATTTGTAACATTTTATAGAACTGAAATAGAGTATAACAATTGAGTATACTATCCAGTAATTACATGAAATAAAAAATTGAATTCCTGTGATTATTGCTTTAAGGAAGAATGTTGTAAAATATGAGAATACATTCTGACTTGGAAGTGCAGTGCATACAGCATGACCCATTGTTGTGTCTGCTCTTTAAATTTCATCTCCTATTACTAATATCTGCATGCCTCCACACCTGTCCACAGGGAGTCTCCTGGATAACCAACTATGAGGTAAGTTAACTAGTTCACATTCATACAACCATCACTAGAAGGATGAAAATCTAAGGCTCTGCTTTGATGAATCTGAAAATCATCACTATTCCCTTGTGTTTAGAAGTTTTGTGGATGATACTGAAAAAAACCTATGTGAGAAAAACACCTGGCATTGAACTCCTCTCTTCCACACACGTGCTCTCCTAGGTACAGAACATGCCACATGCACAAAGGTACACTTGCATATACAATACACAGAGATACTTGCCCATACACTCAAGGTCAAGATAAAAAAAATTGCATGACTAAAGACAAAGAAGTCAGAATGAAACAAACAATGTGTAATGTTTATTTTGAGAGAGCATACCATATTCAGTAACATAAATATTTAAAAAACTATAAAAAGAAAACAATGAAACAGTAATTTTCTATGATGAGGCACAAAACAAAATAAACAAACAAACAAAACACACTGTAGTATGTGTTTTTTGGAGGATCAGGAAATGCATTTCAAATCTATGGTGACCTAATTGGACAAAAAGTCCAAGTTTTATAAGACTGTACCAGTCAAATTGTATCACAATGTCAACTGACGAGATCAAAATAAAATTATCCAGACAAAAATGAATTTAGAAAGTTAGAATGAATTGTCAGTCTACTTTTAAAATATCTATTCATTTTATGGGTATATGCATGTGCTTAAGTAAGTACAGCCATGTGAGAAGTGTCAACCAAGGCCATAAGAAAGTTTGGGTCACCTCTAACTAGATTCATACAGCTATTCTGAGTCTCTTGATATGGGTCCTGGGTCATGTGAAGGAACATTGAGTGCTCTTAACACGAGCCACCATCTGTCCTTAGAACAAGCTTTGAAAACAACTGATGTAAATGTACCCTGACACATGTGATGTTTTCTGATGAACCATCCTAATCATCCTTTCTGTGCCTTGTCAGTCTGCATCTGTGTTACTCTAATACAAAGGCTCTCAACCAGAAGGGCAAGATTCCTTCACGAGATTTCTTGCATATCAGATATTTACATAGCAATTCATGATGGTAGCAAAATTGCAATTATGTAATAGCCACAAAATACTTTTATGGATGGGTTCACCACAACATGAAGGAACTATGTTGAGGGTCACAGCATTTGAAAGGTTGAGAACAACTGCTCCAATAAACTCCACCATCCTTGGGACTGTTGTGAGACTCTGCCATAACCCTTCCTGAGTTTTAAGTACATCAACCAAATTTCCCGCTATGTGTTTCAGCAAGATTCAACTCCACTGAAAGTCCCGCACCATGTTTCACTGGCCATAGAGGGCTGCCAATTAAAAGTTATCACAGGAAGAGGACAGTTGCAAATGTATCTAAAATTGCAAATGTGACTAAAAAAGAAGAGGATGAAAGATATGGAGATTTGAAATCAATTTATACCAGATATTTATGTGCCTTTTAAAGTTTTCATGTAAAAATTTCAAAATTAAAATTAGTAAAATATTGAGTTCCAAGATTTCAGAAAAAAAAAGTGAAATAGTTGCCACTCTATTACTACCTTTAAAAAGATGCTTCAACTATATATGTAGAAAGATCCAAACAAAATGAATTTGAGGAGGAAGATTGAACATCATAAAGAAAAAAAAGGAAAGACTAAAGCATATAATGATATTATAGACTACATTAAGAAAACTAACTACCACTCACTCAAACTACCTGCCCCAAATTAGCACTAGGAAGAACACTTTGTAACAAGTGTTAATATTTAATTCTAAAGAAAACTGTTAGGTAGATTTGTTTTTGTTTACATCACTATTTTTACACAGAAAGAGAGCTTTTACCATTGTAAAAAGAAGCGGATATTGGTGACACACTATTTTGTTTCTACTCTAGGGCTGTTCTTTTTAAATCAGCTGTTTGTAGACAATGTCCATCTCTTAAAACACTTACAAAAGCTACTCTCAACATCAGGAGAATCATTCTAATTGGCACATCAAGTGGGAAAGCCCAAAACATTTTTAAAATAAGTTAGCCCTTTAGAACAGTGGGATAGTAAACTAATAGAGAGCAAGAAAGATATCAAACAGACATTATTGGGTAAATTTGTTGTCACTGAGTTTCTTACATCCCTATTATATAAAATAAGTACCTTTCAAAATTAGACATTGTAAATTATTGGAATAGTGTTGGTGTTTGTGTGTGTGTTTGTGTGTGTGGTGTGTGGTGAAATATACATACACACAACATACATATTTTGCACACACATAGATAGATAATAGAGATAGAGATAGATAAAATATAGTTATAGATATAGATCAATTCAGAATCTTCTACTATAGTCACCCTAATCAGCTTATTTTTAATACAGTATTTTCCTGTTTTGAGGTGGCAGTTGTTAATTTAGAACTGTCTGATCGTTTCTATTGCTATGATATGCAGAGAGACAGTGATAGTGCCATTGTAGAGATTCAGTGTCACCATAGAACATTTTTCCAATATTGAACGCATATTCAGATACAAAGCAAGTTTCAGCAGAAATAAAATTGAAATAATCCTTCAATCCTATCTGATGACCATAGGAAAAAGCTGGATATCAACAACAACAGAAAGAGCAGAAACTTTACAAACTCATGGAACGGAACAACTCATCACTGAATGCAAATGAGGTAAGACAGAAATTAAGAAAGACTCTACAGCGATTTTCATGATTTGGATGAAAATGAATACACTGTATACCCAAACTCATGAGACATAATGGAAGCAATACTAAGACGGAAGTTCACAGCACTAAGTGCCTTCATAACCAAATTAGAGAGATCTCATACTTGCAACTTCACAGCTCCACCTAAAATCTCTAGTAAGATGATACAACCACTCTGGGAAAACAGTCTGGCAGTTCCCCAGAAAATTGGACATATCATTATCTGAGGACCCAGCTATACCACTCCTAGGCATATACCCAAAGATGTCTAAACATATAACAAGGACACATGTTCCACTATGTTCATAGCAGCTTTATTTATAATAGCCAGAAGTGGGAAAGAACCCAGATGTCCTTCAACAGAGGAATGGATACAAAAAATATGGTACATTTACATAATGGAATATTACTCAGCTATTAAAAACAATGAATTGAGAAATTCTTATGTAAATGGATGGAACTAGAAAATATCATCCTGAGTGAAATAACCCAATCACAAAAGAATACACATGGTATTCACTCACTGACTATTGGATTTTAGCCCAGAAGCTTGAAATGATTCAACTCACAGACCACATAAAGCTCATGAAGAAGGAAGACCAAGTTGGGGGGCTTTGGTCCTTCTTAGAATTTGTAATAAAATACTCAAGGGAGCAAATATGGATACAAAGTGCAGGACAGAAACTGAAGGAGGGGCTGTCTGCAGACCATTCCACCTGGGTATCCATTCCATGTGCAGTCACACAAGTAGATGCTGATGTGGATGTCAGGAGGTGCATCTGACAGGAGCCTTACATATCTGTCTCCTTAGAGGTCTGCAGAGTCTGACATATTCAAGAAGCAGATGCTCACAGCTAACCATTAAACTGATCATGGGGTTTCCAATGGAGGAGTTAGAGTGAAGACTGAAGGAGTGAAAGGGTTTACAACCCCATGAGGAGAGCAACAATACCAACCAACCAGAACCTCCAGAGTCTAAACCACCAGCCTGGGAACACTTAGGGAGGGACATGGATCCAGCTATATATGCAGGGAGGTATAGGTGGGAGAAGAGATCCTTGGTCACATGAAGGCTGGCGCTGTGTGTGTGGGAATTTGAGGGTTGGGAGGTGAGGGGGGGGTAGATGGGGGAAACACCCTCAAAA
>JAJTUV010003640.1:0-44283 GCA_021653895.1 Mastomys natalensis | reverse complement strand
TTTCATCACTCTTTTGGATTTAATGCTCAGGATACAAGTAGGAGCATTCACTGGCTAACAAATTTCCTAGACCCAGTGGATTTCTCATCCAAAGGAATCTTGCGTTAAAACTAACACAGGTTCCCAGGATCAGGATATAGGCTGAGTACTGGAGGAACTGCAAGACAGGTCACGGGAAAAGATGGGCAAGAGAATGCTATAGAAAGGCAAAGCCGAGTGCAACACCTCTTGTTTAATCAGCAGCTTTTTCTAGATCTCAATCCTAATTTTTCAATCACTCTAGAATGAAATTACAGCTTTGGAAATCCATGCAAATAGTCTATTAACAATGTAGAGCCCAAAAAGGATTTTAAAAAAAGCCATGGCCCAGGTGAATAAGAGTTATACATCTGTTTTCTTGTTTAGCTTTGAGGAGAAACCAGTTGCCCCTCTAGGATAAGTCTGTTGAAGAAGCAGTTTCCAATTTGTGGCCCTACCACAAATGAGCAACACTGTCATGACAAGAAGGACAAGACCAAGAGGATATCCGGCTCAGATGTCAGGCAGGCAGATGTCTGCAACCATTCCTAGGGGACTGAGCCAAAGAGGAGTGGTGGAAGGACCAAAGTGGTCAAGTGAGTATAGTGACCAACAATGCATACCCAGTGTTGTAGGCAAGGGAATTGGCCTGATCAGGATAGAGGCCCAGAAACAGGAGACAGAACACATTTACAGAGCTGGAGAGTAGAAACTGAGAACTTTCCTCCTAGAGTGCTTATTCTTTTTTCCCACCCTCCCCACCCAAACAGGCTCAGCAACAGGGCATATCTGACTGACTCAGCAGAAACTGATCAGATATTTCGGGAACAAGTTAGAGGCTCCAAGAAGGATAGGGGTATGTGTGCCCCAAGATGTTCACACAGCCAGAAAATGGGCAGTAGCTGATTCCCCAAGGCAGATGGAAGAGTGTCAAAGATTTTGGTAAAGTCACTAGACCTAGGGAAGGTTATAATAATTATTTAAAAATCACCTTAGAGTAAATTGTGCTGGCATTCTAGAAATATCTGATACTGGCATTTCTACATTATTAAAGCTGTTTGCAAAGGCCTCACATCTTTCTCTAGGAGATTCTTATTCCACATGTGTCTTCCTCTGATTCCTTTTCCACATGTGGTGGCCTAGAGCTGCTTCTCGAATTACCCTGAGGTAGCTGCTACAGAGACACATTTGCTGTGCCAGGGTTGAGCAGGAAATGGGTAACCCAGAGCAAAGGATCAGCAGCAAAAACCATTTGAGCTTGAAGGAAACAAGAACATTTGGAATTCCGGTGTGCTTGGGCGGAGGGGAAGAGGTTGACCCAGACAGTCTTTGTCTCTAATCTTCTAGAAGGACCATTGGGACCATCTCGGAAAATGTGTTGGATGAGAGAATTACTTGGCTAGGGGTTACTTCCCTGTGTAAGCTGTGTGAGCACAGACATTGAGAAGGAGGTGGAGAGAGGCTCTCCTGAGGGGCCTAAAAGGGAACAGAACTCAAAAGGGAAAGAAGAGCAAATAAGCCAAAAATCATTTTGTAGCAGACCCTTCTGAGGACTATAACCCTTCTCTGTAAGTGGTCAGACTTCCTCCTTAAGCAAAGGTGGGCTTGCTACTGCAAGAACTGCCTCGCTAATGCATTCTCAGATATTTAAAAAGTCAATTAAAGCAGGTAACACTGGAAGGAAGAGTTGCAAATTCTCGTCTGTATCTCGTTAAATACTTGCGGTGCCTAGCTGGCTGGTGGGAAGAGTGACTCCTCCTAGAAGTCTAGGCAGAATTTTGCAGGCTCAAATGGGGACTTTAACTAGCTCAAGATTTTCCAGCTCCTTCTGCTAGGGTCAACCACTATGGCTATGTAAGACCATGGCAAGGAATTGGCCTTATATACAAATGGAAAGGGTGGCTGCCTGTACAATTCAATTTGAAAGTATATAGATTGGGCAATGCCCCCCTCAAGCTGTTTACTTGCCCCCTGCTGAGCCTGTATCTCTTACTTGGCTTACTCCCTTTGAAAGGCAGGCTTAACAGAACTGTGACCTGGGTAGGAGAGCATGCTTGCTGCTTACAGCTTACCTGGCATCAGGGTATCACATAAACACTGTTAGACAGCAAGATGCAGAAATCCATGGATGGTTAAATGGCCAGGAGATCAGAGAAGTTCTATAACATAAACTATAACCCTATTATTGAGAACACCAGGTAGCTGATGATTGTTTGAGGGATCATTTGTTAAAAATGGGGAGAAAGGATGGTATTAAAACCAAATCCTACACCATTTGCTGCTTTTTGAGAGATGGGTCTGCTTCTTCCATCCCAGGTGAAAATGGTTTCCATTTTGCAACAATCAAAGCAGTAAAATCTCCTTTCACACTGAAGAATTTTCTCTCAAACTGTATTCCTTCATCTCTTCCATGTAGTACAGGAAACGTGCTGGAGAGAAGGGAAAAAAATACTTCTAGAGTCTGGGTGGCACCTACTTTCTTTACTGAGATTCAAGGCTTGACTCACCTCAAGCTTCTTGAGAGAAGGAGATGACAACAGTCATTAGGAAACAAAGAATAAGGAAGAATTAAACTAATAGCTGCTTCTAGAGGCCTGGGATTTTTCTAGTCTGTCTTAGTAAGTGCTGGGCTGAATTGTGAACAGAGCAGATATTTCTCAAGACAGCTGGATACACTTCCGAGGGGACCCCTTTGCACTGGAGATGTTACAAGCCATCAGGGGGGATAAGAGCCCTAAAGATGAGTCCCGCTGCCCAGCTTAGATTCCCATGGACACCACTAATGCCTAATGAGGTTGCCAAGGGAGCCAGTCTGGCAGGCTCACAGCAGGGAAAACTATGTAAAGCAAAGACTTAGTCCCAGGCTCAGCAGAGAGCCCAAAGCAATGATATGCATGACTAGTGAAAATGAAGAAAGCAATTCACAAAGACAACAAGAATTAAGACTAGTAGATAGAATCAAACTGAGCAACTGGCTGGTTTCTGTGGGCTGCGAGGACTGTCAGGACCCCATTAGTTGCCATTAATGCCAGCCATGGTGACATGGCACCAGCTGCAAGCCTGCTGTGGCTGACCCAAACATTTGTGTCAGTCCCCATATCCTCTAATTGCCACACAAAAGCAGTCCAACGCCTTGTTATCTTTTCTTCACTCATTGTTTGGCCAGTGGCAGGGTACACTAAACCACTTCAGTTGCTTTCTTCAGTGTGCGCTGAGCCAGAGGGAAAGAGAACAGGGAACTGGGAGAATGGACTCAAGGAAGGAAGGGAGAAAAGGTCAATATGCTAGCCTTCTGAAGTACCACTGATTCCCAATGAATGCACCACTGACTGCTAAAGGTAGCAATACTGCCCCTGCCAATTCCTGCACTTCTGGGAGTCATTTCTCAGTTCACACTTCCCTCCAGTGACAGATACATAAATCCTTGGCCAAAGAGGCTGCTGTGCCCCTTCCTGTCTCTGACGTGATTTTCCTCAGATGGATTACACCACCTTCTGCAGACTCATGCAGGTCAAATGATCAGGCCAGGCATAGGGATACAGCAACTGGGCTACAATGGGGATGGTGAAGGGAGCTATTAATTTCCTCAGAACTGTTTGGTCCTATCTCCCCAAAGCAAACTAAGTCTCAGAGGGTAGGTTCCTTAGATATTTCTAGACAAAGCCATGGGGAAAACAGCCACATAACACACCAAAGACAAACATAAATTTTTTTCTGTGTGCTAGAAAATCAACATTCAAGTAAGTGGTTCTTGGTGGACTATCTACTTTGTGGAAAATACTTGGTCTCAGCTTAGTTTCTACATCTAGTTTCTTCTCTTTGTTTTTATGCACTCCAAGGATGCAAACTCATTTTCATATCAGCTCAAATAAGTAGAAATGCACAGCTGCTAAAATGTATGGAACCCATAGTGCAACTTTTTTCTTCCATATTAATTCTTTGTCACACATCCTACCTTAGTGATCCTGCCATGGGAAATTCAACCATGCTTCAGGATGGAATTCAAGTATGAGTATGTAATTTATCTTTTTCAAAATCATTCTTAATTTATATTCTACTTGGACCGGCATCGAAGCACTCCTAGGTTCCAGAAATAAGCTACAGAATATGGGAGTAGGCAACCTGAGATTCGGAGAGTACTATGGATAAATCACAAAAATGAATAAAAGCAGGGATAATATAATGTGTTGCTACCCATATACAAAATTGGATATGAATGGATAGCTAAAGGCAGAGGCTACAATAAATTGCTACTATATAATTTAGTAATTTTAAAGGAAAGAGCATGATCCTAGATGATCTGAATTTGAAGGTATGTAGAATCTTTGAGGTCACTTTCCTTCTATATTCCACAGTCATTATGCTACAAATAAAATCCTACATAGCTCCAGTTTCCAGGACAGCTTGCAGAAGGGCTTAGGGCAGATAACTGGGCCTTCCACAGACCAGTTACTTTTGGTCGTTTCCAAATCTGGCATGCTGTAAGTGTAACTCATTGATCAAAAGTGGGATTGGGTTGATTATCTAAAAGTAAAGGTGTTCCTGCTATGATTTCAAGCCTTTTTAAAAGAATAAAATCTCTATTGGAAAGTTGGAAACTATATAAAGGGTGGAGAAATACAAGCTGGTTCAAAGTTTTTATTAAGAAACAGATTTCATACTATAAATCTGGCCAAGAATCCAAGTTTTGTAACTCATAGGCTCTAAGAGTGAACCCATTACTATTATCTGTTTAAGTGGACATATCAAACTGCCATTTAAATTTATTTTTCTCTACCTATTGATAAGTGCAGCTCTCTGACTCCAACATTGTTTCTTTGATAAAAGGATGGTGGCAAACACAGAAAGTCATAACTGCTCAGAGTGCAGAAAATAAGATTCAGTGGCATACTCAGGCTTAGAGATCATTGTGGAAGATGGGTGCAGAAAGACTCAAGGATGTCAGGGATGACTAGACTTAGTGTCATCTGAACATGACACTGAATTCCTGAACTCACAGCAGCTGTGGTCACCTGCACAGGACTGGTACAAGACCAAGCCACTCAAAATTCTAGCATAGAGTGGGATGAGGCTCTGACTTTTTACCTCTAATTAAGTAGCTAGCAACCTTTGATGTCTTCTGGGATTAGGATAGTCAGTCTTCTTTACATTTGTGGCTCCTAATAGTTTGACCACACTCCATTAGATGGCCCCATCATAGGAATATACCGGTATCAGCACAAATTAGAGTGGATAGGTGATTTCTGTCTCTTTTACTAAAGGACACAAATATGGGGGAGGGTAAGAAGGTGGGGTGGATCTGGGAGGAGTTAAAGGGAGGAGTTGGGATGAATATGATCAAAATACATTGTATGAAATTATCAAAGAATTAATTTAAAATATAGAAAATATATTTCACAAATGTATGAAAAAAACTAACAAAAAACATAAGTATGATTTAAACAAAAAGTCGTACATAAGAGAACTGAAAACTTCTAGAACTAGTGGTAAAAATCTCAGAGAAGGAGTAGTTAACCACTAGAATGTATGACCAAAGAAAATTGTAGTATTTCCTTGCTTGGATGTATCTGAAGATTACTCAACTCTATTTGAGCTAGTTCAGGAGACCAGACACACAGAAAAGACACACAATTCTCCTGAATATAAGCTAGCCATAAAGAAATATATACCAAGCCCACAATCTTCATTGCTTTTGCTAACCCTTATAATCTGTTAAGCAGGGCTCTGGAAGAAACTAGGATTAAACATCAGGTTCTGTAAGCATCATGTTCTCTGTCTCAGGTGATTGAAAGGAGTAAGTGACCTAAACTTATGTACACAGAGCTCACTACAGAATTCCAGCAGAAGCGAGAAGTCTCTCATTTAGTTTGATTTTATACATACACATTTCCCACAAAATCTTATTCTAATCTGTGCAAACATCAGTGTAAATCCATGCTCAGTGACTGTTCCTGCCTCCCTGCAGTTTTGCACATTCAAAGAAATACTAATCTTTTGTCTTGCTACCTGAAGATAGCTATCTATAAGACAATGGATAGTGCTGAGAGGAAATCAACGGAGGCAGGTGGGGACAGTCCCACCAGCTCTCCAATACTTGTTAGCCAATGTTTACCAAGTGTGGTCAAGACAGTGCTCATCATGAGTGAAAGGCCTACTGCTAATCTGGAGTGCTAAGTGTCATGGGGCAGAGCAGGACACCAAAGATATAAAAATAGCAGGTTGATCTTATGCTTGGAATAAGGTTGTCAGGGTGATTTTGAGCCAGGTGCTTATGAAAAAGAAGACCTCAAATCTTACTATATGGCTCCTGTTTTTCCCTGGGTTTTCTTGCCACAGGTCTGTTAAAGACACAGTGTAGTAGTACAATATTCTTGACTTATTTGTCTACCGTCAATATATTTTCTCAAAACTAACTTTAAGCACAATAACCTTTTAAAAATCCCTCATCCTTAGAAATACTATTTCTGAAATCAGAGTGTATGTACCAGCCACATTTACCTGCAGTACATGTTGAATCAATAAATAGCTATAAAAATAGAAAAAACAGTCTTCATACCACCTAAAGTCGTCTTGCACACTACCAGTGTATGTTTACCACACTTGGAGAAACAGTACTTTCTGTATCATGCACGCAGATGGTTCCCATAGCCAACAAGCACTGCTTTATTTCTTTCTCCAAATGTAAAGCCAGTGGGGCTTTAGACGGCCTCAAATGGCCAGGATACCATCCTAAGCCTGGCTCCCTCCCCCCCTTCCTCTCAGAGCCAGTTATTATTTTTCTCCTTTCAGGTGACAGCCCCAGCCAAAGCTGGAGTTTGCAACAGAACACAGGACCCTTATTCCTGGTCAAGTGTTCCTTCCCTCGAGCTATTTCCCCTGCCCAGAATGCTACACTAGACGTCACTTAACCAATACATTCTGTGGAGTGGATTTCCTCCACCTTGGTCCCAGGGGCTGTATAGGCTGGAGTGCCTCAAGCCCACATCAGTGGTTAATCTGCCCACCCATGTGCCATATGTGGTACATATAGAGGCCCCCATGAAGCATAAGATGCCCCCTAGTTGGGAATACTGAAGCCAGAAACACCTCTGGCCCCTAGCCTGCTACCAGGGTGGTAAAAAAACAAAGGAGGCCTGCAGTAGGAACATTACTGAAGGCCAAACTGTTCTGCATGCAAGAAGATGTATGCTGATTTGATTTGAACAGATAGGCTGTATACCAAGCAAGTCTGATCAACAGGAGAATCAGCTTGTGCTGTGCTAGTGCTAGCTGCCCAAGTCCAGGCAGTGTCTCCACCTCTTAAAGATAATTTGTGCCTGGTCTATAGAGTGAGTTCCAGGAAGCCAGGGCTACACAGAGAAACCCTGTCTCAAAAAACCAAAATAAATAAATAAATAAATAAATAATTTGTAAGATTCTTGTTTGGAGAGGTTAAGGTCCTTTAGTGGTTTATATGCCTCTTTATGGTTGCTAAACAATAATCTAATCTAACCTAAAAAACTTTCAAGGTCTTTAGAGGAGAAGACCTGCTCTATGGGAGGCTGGGAGCTCTGGCCACCTAGTTCCCCTGCCTTCCGGAGCTCCCTAAATGTACTGATGTGGTACCTCCAACATGTAGGGAGCATGAAATTCCTTTGGCAAAGAAAACCAGTTCAACTGAGGACCAAAGCCCTATAAGCAATTGAAGACACATGTAAACTCTGTGACTTTATTTAGAAGTATAATCTCCTCTTAGGGAAAGTGGTAGCATAATCTACCTCTCTTCTTTCTACTTGTTCCCAATTTCCTTCTCTCCTTCTCTCGCTCAAATTAGTTTCTGTTCCCCTTAGTAAAACTCTCCTCCTATTCTTTTTCTTTTTCCTACAGACCCCAAGTTACCAGAAAGGATTTTATATCTTGCAGCTATTAAAAACCACATTGTTCTGTGGAAATAAGATCCTTTCCAATCTTAGAAATCTATTAAGATTAATGTAGAGGTCAGATATCAACCAAAAAATTATTGAAGAAATTAATTCAGCCAAGATGGGCAGAAGTATAGGCAAGTGTAAAGGTGAGAATGAGAGCAAAGAATGCTTGATTAATGGTTCTAGGATGTGGGTAAGTAGCTGGGCAAGTTCAGAGAGGCTCCCATTCTACCCACTATCTCCACCACAGTTTCCCTAGCAGTGGAGAAGTTGGTGGGCATAAGATCAGTAGAAGAACGTGTAAATAACTTGAAATGTTAGAAGCTTCAAAATATGCCTGTCATAATGAGAAGCTGTTTGGTCAATAGTGAGATGTCTACCTCTATGGCCTATAGACACTTACCTTATAATCCAGGGCAGGATGACCAGTATTGAAGGAATCTGAACACTACCGTGGTCCAAACACTATCACACATAAAGCAGATAAGGTTTTGGCAGCTCAAACTCAGCTACGCATTGTGGACGGGGGTAGGGGGGTGGGAGGGTATCTCTATCTCTATGTCTGTCTATCATCTATCTATCTTTTAGATTCTCTAAAGGGTCTGCTTTGAGTCCTGCAGCATGAGTCTTGTGACAGTTGTGGTTTGCTAGGAGTTCTGAATGTGAATAAATATCTGATATTACCTCCCTCCTGTTCAACTGAGAATTCCTTCAAAGCTACATAGGAACAAAAGTACAAGAAACACAATCTGGGTTCAGTATCTACATTTTAGAATGGATGGTGCCACTGGAAGACATCTAGTTGAGGGATTTATTAGCAATTACACATCAAGGAGACCTCAAATACTCCATTTCCTATTATTTATAAGCTTTCTTCAAGGCTAATTCTTTGAGTTAAAAAAAAATCAAAGCTAATATTCTTAAACCTGTATTTTGGGGGTCATAATTCCCACATTCATCACCTGTTTTCTCTTTTACTGATGTGAATCCCTTGTGCTCCTTAAACATCATTCTGGCATCAGAATGTACAAGAACTGATTCAACTTTGTCTACAACCCAACCCTACACATAGAAAGTTTACATATTCTTCTCAAATATCTGAATTGGAAAGACCCTAGAGACTATCTTATCTCTCCCTCCCCAACTGTACAACGAGGGAAAGCAGTCCATAGAAGGGCAGGGAGTTACTTACTCAAGCTCAAGCATCAGATTGGTGGCAAAGTCTGGACTGGAACCCAGATCTTCTGGATCCAACTCTGACCCACTCTCTACTACCTCGAGCTGTAACTCTTCCAGGAATTGTGCCTCCTCCCCAGGCTCTGGGTCATCCCCGAGCTGGAGGCTCCTCCATGAGCTGGTGTTCCTCCAGCATTTCCACCTTCATTTCCAGTTGCACAGGGAAACTTTGGTTGCCTGGCTAGAGGTTTTTTTTTTTCCTTCCTCTGTCTCCTCTTGTTCTATCTCCTCTCACTCTCCCTGTAGCTTCCTCGCTAGGGTGGGAGCAAATGGAAACTCTTTAATAGACTCCAAACAAAAAGTGCTCAAGGAGCCTCAGGGCTAGTCTAAGATGGCTCTGCTGTGGAAGCAGGAAGATGTTCCCTGCCCTGAGTCCTGAGTGGCTTTAGGGGCTCTTGAGCTCTGAGGGAAGACTGGAGCTCCTGAGGCAAGTGCTGCCCTAAGGATCTTCTATGGAGGTTGGGCCAGTTTCCTAAACTAACTCCCAGACTAAAGAGGAGGGCCGGATCCTCCTGGGGAACCCAGACAGAGGCTCTGCCAGCCAGCTCCTGTGGTTGGAACTTTCAAAAAGACCAATGTTTAGCAACTGATTTCTTTTCCAACCCGAACAGCAAGCTTTTCTGTCCCCTTTGCATGACTGTGGCTGTGGCATGCAGCCTCAGCCTGAACAGAAGTAGGATTCTAGGGCTGGGGCTCCCTAAAAACCCAAACCACTGGTCAATTCCATTAAATAAAATCAAATTTTATAAAACACGTTTTTGGCATTTGGTGGGCCTTAAACTGGTTTCCTGGCATGGAGACGTTGTGTACCTACTGGGATGGTATGCGCACAGCCATCTAGAGATGAAAAGTTGGAATATCATTGGATCAGAGAATCAGGAGACATAATTTTTTATCCAGCTGCTCACTAATTGGCTATCCAGTTTGAAGTGGATACCCACCCTACTTGGGACTTCACATTTCTCTTTTATAGTAGGAAGGGGTCATACTAGATGATTGAGGAAGTCTCTACAGTTCTAAGCCTTCTACATTCTGTCTAAGGTACAGAATATAGTATCAGCCAATCTCGGGAAGGAAGTTCAGGTCTCAAAGATGCCATCTATCCCCAGCCTCACAGTGCTCTGAACTCCTTCCTAAATTAGCAGTAATGGCAGGAGGACACTCGTGTGCTTATGTATGTTTTGATTTCTGATAAAAATATCAAAGCCATGGCTCACCCACCCCTAGTCCCGCACCCCGCCAGCAGGAGGGAAAACTAGAAGTATTCTTAGTCTCTTATACCTGAAGGTGAATGAAGGCAGAAAGAGCAAGCCTTGTTAGAGAGAAAGCTTGACAGATTGGATATCAGTTGTAGTTCTTGGTAGGAGAGGGTTTGTGACTGACAGCAGATGGGGAGGAGCCAGGCATAGAAAGATTTAGGGAGAAAGGGGGGCAAGGATGTTCTATTATAATATATGATGTGCCTAATGATAATGAAAGAATACTGGGATTACTGGTGCTTCTAGGACTGTCTTCTCCCTTAATTTCCTAGCCATATTGCCACTAATTTCTTTTTCTTTCTTTTTTGGTTTTTTCGAGACAGGGTTTCTCTGTGTAGCCCTGGCTGTCCTGGAACTCACCCTGTAGACCAGGCTGGCCTCTTAACTCAGAAATCCACCTGCCTCTGCCTCCCAAGTGCTGGGATTAAAGGTGTGTGCCACCACTGCCCGGCTTGCCACCAATTTCAAACAATGGCACCAAGGTCTTCTAGAAAAACTGACAAGCTCAAGGTATGTTAGATGATTATCTATAGTATGGGAAGTCCTTATATCTTATGAACACACAATGCCTGAAAAACATAGCATAGTGGTAGTTCATTTCTGAATGATGAATAGTCCATTAGTTTTTCAGAAGGGCCAGAACCAATTAGTGTCTCAAGAAAGAGATGAAAGACAGCAAAATGGGGTCCAACCTCTCTAAGACCTTAGATTCCTAGGACTAAGGTACCTGCCCTTCATCACTGGACACACCATGCAGCCAAACAAGGTAATCTTAGCAAAGCTTTGAGGACATAGCAATTTTAGAGACAAGGCTAATTTTTAGCGGGGAGGCAGCTTCCAGTGCTATTCATTTTCTTTTTTTCTTTCCTTTCTCCTTCCTTCCTTCTTGAGACAGTGTCTCATGTCATCCAACCTGGTCCCGGATATATTAGATAACTAAATGAGCATGATCTTGAACTCCTGATCTTCAGGCCTCCAACTCTCAAGGGTTGGGATTGTAGGCATGTCCCACCATGACTAGCCTTTAAGCATAACTTTCATCATGTTAGTATTTTATTCATTTCATTGACCTTCATCCTGCTCATATGATAGGTAATGAACTCTTCAAAGTCTTCAAAACACAGATTTTCAGTTGGTAGGCCATTGTGACATCACTCTGCTAAATCAAGACTGTGATCTCGGCAGTTAAGAACATTTTCATGGAGAGGGTTTGCTGTTATTTTACAAGGCTTCAGTGAGCTAGAGGAGATTCAAAATCCACCTTTGAGGCATTAATGGGGACTAGATTTTCTTGCTACTGATTTTGGGCAAAACGCAAAACACATCCACAGTGTGTCACTGTCATTTACTAAGGTCTTAAGAAGGAGATTCTCTAGTCCCAGGTGAAGACCTCTTATGCTGTGTTCTCCAGCTTCCTGCCCCTTTTCTGTGATCAAGCACAACAAAAATCTTTATTTGTGTAATTATTATTTGGTATCTATCTATACTACTGAATTTTAAATTTCTTGTGGCAAGAAATCTGGCATGGTTTGTTCTGTCTCCTTCCTACGAGCACCTGGTATATATAGGCAATCTTATTCTACTTCTCCAGAATATGAGCTCCCAAATCATTAAGTTTAAGGGATAGGAGTGACCCATTGATATTATTTTAGCTAGGAGATAAGGTTGAAGATGCTGGAAGGGGTCCTAACAGTTTCCTTAGTTCATTCCCATAAAACCACTCAATCACACAAGAACATAAGTTAGCTGTAATGACTTGCCTCTAGTGGAAATATTAATTGTTGTTTTTTACAAAGATTTTATTTTTTACTATTTTTAATTATGCATTTGTGTGAGAGTGCAGGGGCCTATGGATCCCTGAAACTGGAGATACAGGCCATTGCAAGCTGCTCAACATGGGTTGTTGAGAACTGAATCAGATCCTCTCTGCAAGAGCAGTACAAGCTTTTAATGGCCAAACTATTACTTCAGCCAAACATTCTCCTTTTTTACTTACACTGTCATTCTGTATCTGTGCTTTCCTTTTCATTTTAAGTTCTTGTTTGTAACCTCTTTGCTACCCCTAAACTGTCTGTCCTCTTATGCCATGGCCTTTATTAAACTAGCCCTATCCATACTTTAAAGTTATATAAATAATACTTTTTGGTCATTTTGTCTAGCTTCTCTAGATGCATATAGTCAGGAAGTTCTCTTTTTATTCTAATCTCAGTTGTTCATGTTATAGTATAGGCCTGTTTCCTCTTATTCTGTCCCTAGTGTGTCTAGGAAACAGCTAGTCAACATATCTGAGCTGGACTTTGTATTTGAAAATTTCTTGATTATTCTCCACTATTCCGCCCTTAAACTCCTTTTATACCAACTATCTTAGTTCCTTAGCTTTGCCAAACAGGTGCCTCTTATCCCAGGTTTACCTCTTGTTGGCTCTGCAAGTACTATATCCCAATCCTGACTCTTCACAATCAGATTTCCCTTGGATCCCACTGACCTTTTAGCTGTCACCTGCCTTTCCACTGTGATGAGGTCACTTTTCTCAAAGGAAAACTACTTGAGACCCTTTGATCAATTTCTGTGGTCTCTTCAGTACTGTAGTCCTCGCTTTTCTTTTACATCCAGGTTATTATTTCTTTCAGCTTAGACAAATATCTGTCATTACCTTGGGCCCTAGAAAGGAGTGAAACCTGAACACTAAGAATCATAGTTCAGAAGAAGGCTCTGCTCTCAAGGAGGAAGAAAAAAAAAGACCTCCCTTCAGTTGTTTGTTCGTTTGTTTTTTTGTGGGTTGTTTTGCTGTTGTTGCTGTTTTAGTAAATAATTTACAAAAGCAAATTTTAATCCCCACAGGCTATACCCACTTTATCACTGGTCCCCAGGGCTAGCCTTTACGCATTTCCATACTGTCATGGACTATTTTTAGCAAAGGGTGACATTAAATACTAGTTACCTCATGGGCTTCAAACTTATCTCTTCTACTTGTTAGAATGTTGTTATTCCTCCTGCTTTGGACCTGCTAACCACTCGTGGCCTAGATATACTTCTAGGGATGTGAAAACTATTTGCATGGTATGACTTGAAGGGTTCCTAGAAAGTATTTTGTCTACACATGTCTTCCTTTGGCCTGTGTCTGATAATGAGAATTTCAATACTAGAGATTTATTTCTTTAACACAGTTACCACTTCCTTAGAAAGTCTTTGTTATACTCTTCCTTCTTAGTAGTTTGAAACTTATATATTCATTACCATCACCATCTGGTTTCTGCCTAACTCAGATAAGATCATGAATGGCTCTTATGTATTTCCCATTGCATCCTCAGTGTCTAGGCTCAGTGAGCCCAGAGTACGAAAGATATGCAATGAGCATTTCTTGTTGACTGAATCATTTCATGAACTTAAATGTGAATTCTTCAGACCAATTCTAAGAAAGGATTGTGGGCACAGGTGTCCAGGACACTACTGGGGTAGAGAGCACTAGAAAATAAAGATGAAATGCTGATCTTGAATAAGACCTCACTTTCTCAGTTGATCTGAGGCTGGTCCTTTTAGTTTAGTTCCCTCTCCCTTCCTGCCAACTTGAGGTTTCCCACCTTTCTTAACCCCACTCAATGGTCTTGATTTAGAGAGCATCTGAAAAATGTTTGCTGAGATGTAAACAAGTCTAAAATGACACACTACTGGGCCACCAGCCTCTTTTTCCCAGAAAGACGCGGGCAAATTTTACACACACATGCACACAGGAATGCACACACTCACGGTAGCACCCTGCTTCTAAAGGGTCCTTGTAGAAATGGTAGCTGAGATCCAGCTATGAAGCCGCACCCAGGTTCTCTTTCTGGGACTTACCCTCTACTGTATGCCTAAACTCAACTTTCTTGGTTCTAGTGATTATAAGACAGAAGTATCATCCTGCTCCCATTCTCTAGATGCCTCCATCTATGCAGGGATACTCCACGGTCCTGAGTAGAGGATATCAGGGTCAAGCTTGTTCTGAGGCAGAAAAGAACAGTGAGGGAGAATGCCAAAGTAAGCCTTTCTCTCTTGTTCCTGAAGCTTGCTAACTCTGGGTTCCAGCCCAGGAAGACTAAAAAGTTTTCCCACCCAGGCCAGCCCCTTCCTACCAGGATCCCTGCGGGGCTGGCAAGTTTCTCCTCTCCTCTCCCAACCAGAAAGTCTTAGATCCAGCCAGCCAGCCACTAAACACCTGCCAAAGCCAACCCATTCGTTAAGGCTCTGCTGGAAGCTGCCGCCATGAAGAGACTCTCCCTTCCTAGTTTGCTTTGGCACAACCCAAGCTCTACTAAGCTTAAGACCTTTCTCTCATGGAACGTAGCTTCCACTTAGCTTTTAGAGGCTCCCAACCTGTAACACTTCCTTGCCCCGAGTCCTTGGTGGCAGTTTCTTTACTCCCTATGGCCACAGCTTCAACTCCTCAGACCCTAGCCTTGGCCTCTGACCTCCCTGTGTCTTTTACTGTGCCTTGCAGAGAAGTTAGAAATTCAATAAATCCATACTCAGATCACAGTAAGTAGCAGAATGTTGGTCAATAAACAATGGATTGATTAATATAAGTGTTTGGTCACGCCGTACAAGGCTGAATGAGATACTGCCATTATTCATTTCTCTGTGCACCCGAGCAGGCAGATTACGTGGTCTTAAAACTGAGCAGTTTTTATGTTCTCCCCTTCCTTTTTCATTCCTTTCCCTTTCCCCTTACAACTAAGAAACCAAAAAGGCCAAGGAAAGAGGGAGGAGTGACAAGTTTAAAATCATGGTAAGGGTTTACAGTTTTCCTTGATTCTGGCTGTGATGTGTCTTCAGAACTTGGAGTGCCTAGCTCTCTTGAATTCTGAGATAATGGTCTTGGGCTTGTCCAAAAACTCATGAGTACTATCTCTGGACATAACCTGCTACTGATTTTCAAGCCACTTAAAAAAAAAAAAAAAAACTTGTTTCCCTGCTTCTCTCCCTTTTACTTGGACTATAGAGCAGTCTCCTCAGCTAACCTCAGACTGTGAGCCACTTACCTGGTGGCAACATAGTGAAACAGGCTGGGGCAAACACAAGGAGGAGAAGAGGAGGAGTTACTGACTTAGTCACACACTTTGAGCCAACAGAGTATTACATTGGTGGGGTATATAGACTTATTTTTTAAAGAAGAATGTCAGAATCTAGCAAACCTAACTTTACTAAGGCAGAGTTGTGCCAAGCTGTTAATGTAAATTTCTAAATAGGCAAAAAGAAAACCTCCAAATAAAACAAGGCATAACAAAACAAAACAACCCAAACAAACCAAAAAAACCTAAAAATCACTGTGAATTCAGGGGAACCTGGGAACTTTGAAACTTTATGAGGAATGAACGGGAAACTGGCATGCAAAGGGGTTTTCTTTAAATGGTTCCTCTAGTTTAGGGGTACACCTTTCTCTCTATATGTTTATCAGACTAGGGTACCCAGAAAAGTTCTTGACCTGACAATAAGATAGAAAAGGCTTTTCTGACACCTGTTCTGAAGCCCCTTCACACCATTCTTTAGTAGTGCACTATTCAGAAAAAGTAGCAGTATCCCTCCAAAATGACTTCAGTCAAACCAAATCCATTCCAGCTTGCCTGTATGTTTACATTTGCTTCTAAGTGTGGGACTAACACGACTCACACCTTGAAGTCTGGCGTTTACCTCTGAGCCAAATGTTTGCCTCACATAGGGAATAGCAAGCTTTTCCTTGGAAAGTATGAGCTCCATTTAAACCTGAAGCCGGCTTCTGAATGCCTGGCTCTGGGGAAGCCCACCACTGAGCAAGCAGAAGCTTGATGTCTCAGTAACCTGGCACTGTTACATAAGGCACTGCATGAGATATGAGTCAGGGCCCTGAGGCTGGCATAGGCCCAGCCCAGTTTGGAAAGTGAGGTTAAACAGCAGTGTAGGAGAGGTGTTAAGGGGCTAAGCTACAATGCATCCACTGGATCCACATTCCCTCCTCACTTCTCACTCTTCTTTCCTTGGGGATAGTTGGAGCCAATTTCTGGCCTATATAGCTTAGAAAAGTGGGAATCTCCACCAGACTCCTACATTATAAGCAGCTGCTCTCCATCCCTTTTGAAAGAGAAGACCAAAAAAGGTGTACTGAATACTCAAGTCTATTTTGTAAGCAAATTCTTCCTTTTAGGAAGGTCGCTATGATATTTTAATAAGCAGGGGACTGATTTCAGGCTTGATCTATCTAAAAAATGTTACTCCAAGAAAGGGAGGCAATAACATGCTTTGGTCATTACTGACCAAACCCACTTCCAAGCCCTTGTTTTCTCTTGGACTCCAGTTTACACACTGGAAACTTCTCATTTAGTCTTTTGTGCTGGTTGGGACCTTACACCTCTTACAGCATTTCTAAAAGTTCAATAGCTACTTTGGGGATGATTCTTAGCCAGAAGGTACAAGTAAACTTACCTTGCCTGCTGATAAAATCATCTCCTTCCTAGCATAAACATTTGGGAAAGTTTGCTTTCTTCTCCTACTTTATCCCTATTCCAACTCCTGAATTAAGCTGAATTTCAGCATGGAAGGCAGTAACTTCCAGAAGCCATTTTTCCCAATCTGACCCCTCACTGGATGGAGGTTGCTAAAGTTGGGACCCACCCTTCAGTTCTTCATGGGGCTCCCACTTACCTATGTGATTCCATGGAGAAATTCCAAAGATCTGGCAGAAAATGAAGCCCTAACCCTTACCCCATTATTGCAGGCATTGGGACAGTACAGTATGTCCTGAGTCATCATTACTCTCTTCATCTAAAAAGGAAACCTCATCTTTCTGACCCTTGTGGTCATGGAATGCTTTCCCTTGAGTACACTAAGCACACAACGTGCCCCTCCAAATGAGACCAAGTTCTGGCCTCTTTCAGCACACTGGTTTCTCAAGGGCTCAAAAGACTATTGCATGACACCAACCAATTTGTTATGTAAACTCAGCCAGCCATGGCAGATTACAGCTTTGCAGTTATCTTGAGGGATGCCTTACATAAGAGGAGAAAGTTCAGGTAGGAGCAGATTCACAACTAGCAAACACAGTCCAGTGGCTACCACCACCACATACAAACATACAGCACCTCATCCCTCTGAAGCAAGTAACAGTTGGGGGGCTAGTATTTTGCTGTGTTCCATCATTCAGGTGGCCCAGAGACCCTGGGAACCTTGGCCAGACACATCCATCTCTATTTATTTAGATGTCTTGGCCTTCAGGAGTGAGTCTGGAAATAAGCCAATACTACCTGGATGTGAGAGCTTGCCAGTTTATCTAGAAGTAAAAATATAAGCAAGAGTGTTAACTACCTCTTCAGGCATGGAGGGAAAATAAGGTCACTCTGGAAAGAGTTATTTTCTAAGATATAGGCTCACACAGGTCCTCTCTGAACTATACTGACAAGAAAATGAAATCAATGCCCCATTCTGAACCTCTTTGAGAGCTGACCCATCAGGCAGACTGCTTGTGCTCTTTTGTTGCTCAGTGCCTCACACTGTAGCACCCCACCTAACCTGGTAACCTGGTCTTTCATGAATACACACTCTTTCCACTTATATGAAATAGCCAAAATAGGCAAATCTGTAGAAGACAGAAAGTACCAGGGTATCAGGAGTTGGAGAGAAGGAGAAAATGGGACGTTACCACTTAGTTAGAACAATGGTGAAAATGGTAAATTTTAACAAATATTAAACTACTATACACATAAATACATGTGTGTGTGTGCGAGCGTGCGCGCGCACACACACACACACCACACACACCCCTTATAAGATCTCCACAGAGCTACTCAGGGCAACTAAAGCTTAACTCATCAGCATACGGACTGGCCTCAATATACTAGCCTGCCAGCACACGCAATTCACATCTGTGCCTTGGCAAAGTGACAAATTTTTGTATGGTAGGGTTCTCATGAGGTATCCAAACCCTGAATGTTAAGTTTTCAAATGCATTTGTATTTTTAATGGAGGCTGTCTCTTAATCCAAGAGTGCCTATTCTTTGTCAGACTACTAGACACTTGGGAAATAGTTATTTTAATTTACTTTGGGTTAAGGAAGGACTTTCGAAGCATGATACTAAAAACAAAAATCACAAAGGCAAAGAATGACAGGCTTAACCACATAGAAACTTAAAACCTCTCTATGACAAAGAATTCTGTCCTTGAAATCAAATGGTAAATTAATTGACAAAGGGTTGCAATCTCTAGTTCAGGGTTTCTCACGGTGTGGTCTACATACCACTGATGTTATGAGAGAAGAGTTTCAGATGGCACAAGGACAGGGCTGAATCTTAAATAGTATGAAAATTTTCTTGAAAAAACAAAAAAAAAAAAAACGTGATCTTTAAATCTAACTCCTCCTCCATGCTAGTGTATAACAGCTCAACAGAGAATATTAAATGAATTAGCATAAGTCAAACTATCAGAAATATTTCATATTATTTTCTGAAATTTTGTGTGAGAACCTGTTGGAGGCAGGTCAGCTTACAGGTAGAATCCTAGGAAAACCTTGGAGCTAAAGAGAAATTAAGACTCGGAGTATTTGGGATGACACTGAGCAGATCTGTTCTGGGCCCAAAGGCTGATTTAGTCAGGTGTGGTGGCTTATAGCTGTAATCCTAGCACTTGAGGGGCAGAGTCAGGAGTGCCTTGAGTTAAAGACAAACCTGGACTATACTGAGTTCCAGGCCAGCCAAGATCAGTCTGAGTTCCAAACTATTCTTGGGCTGTACTGTGAGACTCTATCTCAAAATAAAAAAATCTTAGAAATAAAACTGAGGTTATAAAAACAGCAATCATAAAAACAGAATATTGCCAGTTACCATGTCAGTTTTCTAGGCCTTAAAAGTCAGGTAAATTAAACTCACCCAAACTTTTAATTTAAGAAGTTGATTTTTAAAACACTGCATTTAAACTGAAAAATTCAGCTAATTGTCCAGTGTACTCTACCTTCCTCCTAAACATTCTAGTATTCAAAAGCATAGATGAATAAATGAAGTCAAGTCTAATAACAGTATGACCAACCATCCCAGTTTCCCCGAGACTGTCCCAGTTTGATCATCAGTCATGTCCCATGCAAAACTGGAATAGTTGGACATTTTGACTATTGGCAAAGAAAGGTTCTGGAATCACAGTTTTCTTTGCTTCATTTGTATCCATGCATGCATGCATGCATGCATACATGCATGCATGTATGTATGTATATGTTTTTCAGACAGGGTTTTTCTGTGTAGTGTTGCTGTCCTGGGACTCAAGAGATCTGCCTGACCTGGGACTCAAGAGATCTGCCTGCTTCTGCCTCCTTAGTGCTGGAATTAAATGTGTACACCACCAACTGGCCCATATAGTGTTCTAAGCCCCTCTTTAGTGTTAGTTTTGTTTTTTTATTTATCTATTTGTTTATTTAGTTTTTGTTTTTGAAATAATTCTTTCATCAGAGACATTCAATAGATCCCAGAATGTCAGTTGGAGTTTTGATATTGCTCTTTATTGTGAGACATGAGGCAAGTTACTTAAAATTTTCAAGACCAATTTCTTTCTTTTAAAAATGAAAACCAAGCAGGGCCTGGAGGCTTTAATCCAAGCACCACGAGACAGAGGCAAGTGGAACTTTTTTAGTTCGAAGCCAGTCTGGTCTACAAAGTGAGTTCCAGGACTGCCAGAGCTGTTACATAGAGAACAGCCTGCCTGGCTCAAAAAAACAAAACAAAACAAAACAAAAATGAAAATTGGTGTAATACCAGCTTTGTTCAGTTGCTGTAAATACCAAATGAGATTATACAGATGCTTTTCTTGGTATACACTATAAGTGAACAAGAATTGTTAGATATTAATCCTTTCCGGTTATTAGTTACATTACACAAGTTGGAAGGGATGGTGTTTAAAAATACATTTCCTTTCCCAAATAGTTTAGAGGTACCATTTAAGCAAAAAGCTGCATACTCACTCTCACTGATTTCTCTATGTACAAACACTCCATCTGAACTTCTACCATACTATTAGTTACCACATGTGATTAAAACTGAAAAAGAAAAATCCACATTTAAACACTAGTAAAGATTTTTTAGCACATGATTAAAGATGTGGGGTTGGAGAGATGGTTCAGTAATTCAGAGTGCTTGATGCTCTTGCAGAGGATCAGAGTTTGGTTCCTAGCACCTGCATCAGCAAGCTCACAACCACCTGTAGCTCCAGGGTTTCTGCTACTCTCTTCTGGCTTCCATGAATATCTCTGCACAATTGTGTGAGTGTGTGTGTCTGTGTGAACATCCCTCAACAAATATATACAAAATCTTTTTAAGAGTTATGAAATCTTTACCTCAGAGTTCACCAACAATTAAGTAGTTATCCAAAATCACCAGAACAAAGCACCTTTACTGAGTACTGGCTGCATAAGTAAAGGTCAAGAAGAAACCAAGTAAAACACAGACCTACCTCAGATTGCTTTTATGCTTTGTTCCAAGAAAGTCAAGGCCTAACTGGGGAGATAGTGACAGATCAAAACAGATGGATAGATATAAATCAAGAATATGACACGTCTTCTGCCCAAGAATGTTGGAGGCCTTGAAATAGCAGAACAGGCTACAAGACAAGGGGCTGGAAGATTGGCCTCTTCGGTACATGTGGCCTTGAAAACTTAAAACGGGAAACACACTCAATCAGGAACCTGAAATGTCTTACTGTGAGTTGGAACAGGAGTAAAAATTATGGCTGGATTATACAGGTAGAAACCCATGGAATCAAGCAAAGTAACAAAGGAAATGTTCATATAGCAGGCTGTTCAGCCTAGACACTGGAGAAACCCCATAGCCAGCAATAACAGTCTTCTAGTTTGCAAAGAACATGTGCAAAGCCTAGACTGAATTTTGTATCTCCAATACCAATTAAGGAAAGAGAGTGGTGTGTCCTGCTGTATTTATTGTGTCACTCCCTTCAGAGCTTCAATGAAGCCTGGTAGCCTTCTAGCTTGTTCTGAGATAGCATCATAGCAAACTAACTGAGTTGCTCTGGTCACAGGAGTCATTGTCAGGTGCATATGCCCCTAGTTTGTTCTTTTCCCTCATATAGTGCTTTTGTTTTTTTTTCTTTTTTTTTTTTTTTTTTTTTTTTTTTTTTGGTTTTTCGAGACAGGGTTTTTCTGTGTAGCTCGGGCTGTCCTGGAACTCACTCTGTAGACCAGGCTGGCCTCGAACTCAGAAATCCGCCTGTCTCTGCCTCCCAAGTGCTGGGATTAAAGGCGTGCGCCACCACCGCCCGGCTCATATAGTGCTTTTAATATTCCTATTCAGTAGCTTTGTCAAGAACCAAGTACCCAAAACTGAAGTAGATGACAAAAGGAGGTCTTTCAAGCAACAATCAGGACACTCCAAAGGTATGACAAAATGTGAACTCTTTTGCAAAACTCAGCCTCCCACTTCAGTCACCTAGGTCAGACCCTCCTAAGGCCTAGAAACAGACATCACCCTCTTATTTCACCAAAGCCTCAGAGGTGCCCCTGCTTTCCCAGTTGAAGTAAATGCAAAGGTTCTCTCCAGATTTCTCCCTTCTCTCTCACCTTTGCCACTCTCCAACTGAGCTGTGGCAGCAAGCAGATCATCACATACCAGCTAAGGATTGTGCTCTACAGGATTTCAGTGTCTGTGGACTGAATACACTTGTAGTAATATTTTACCAGAAAGCATGATTTTCTTGAAACCTGTCTATAGCTTGGCTTTATCTTAGACCATGAAACAATTTGATGCCTAATGTGAAATAAGTGTGAAAATGCTTCAATAGCATTGACTATGCCTCAGAAATACAACTTGATATAACATTAAGCCTTGCTTGTCCCCACCAGGAATCAAAGGGGCTGGCGTGAGGAGACAAGTGGATTTGTCTTGGGAGACTTTCTTGACAGTTAAGAAGAGTGCCTCCTGCATTTCTTGATAGCCTTTACAATGTACTATTTGAGTTCACTGCTGCGCACACACATAATAAATGAGTGTTCAGCATTTCTCATAACTTTGGGCACATTACCTGGCCACAACCTAGAATCTGAGAGATAGAAAGCACTGTACAGAGAGCACTGAGGTCATATAACTTGCTCAGGCTCATACAAAAAGATAGAAGCATAACTTGCACTACCACCCAGGTCTCTCACAGCAGGGATGTTGCTCTTACATAACCTGTGTCATTAAGCAAGAAAAAAGTCCACCCCAGTGTGCACACACGCACATGCAGACAAACACATGCACACACACACACATGCACACACACACACACATGCACACACATGGTCTCTAAAACATAAAACCCATAGAATGGTTTCCTGAAGTTCTTGCCCCTAAATTATCTGAGTTCTAAGTCACTAATACCAGAGTATCTCATTGTTGGGGATAGCAGCTGCCCTGAGCAGTCTCACTTCATTTCCTCCCTTTTCCCATTCTTGCCTTTGGGGTTCAGAAAGTCCAAAACACACTCCAATACATGGAGTCTACATGGAAGTGGATTCATCCACTCTCCTGCCATAGAGAGGTCTTGAAGTCCTCAAAGTAACAATTCTAAACTATTTTTTTTTGGAGTTGCTTTGCATTTGCATTCAGAATGAAAGGCTATAATCTACAGAGTGGGTCATGTCCTCCCTACCCCAAGTCTCAAAATTTCTCACAGGTTTCTGGTTTTTCCTATCCCTCTCCCCTGATTTTCCCCCATCAGAAGCCCCATTTGTTAACGAGTTGTCCTAATTGTCAGTGTCAATCAGTAATTTAAAAGTCCTTTCAGTTTCAGACCCACTGAGTTGGGTGGAACTCAAATTCCAAGAGAAGCCCATGGCAGAAGTGTCTGAAGGAGTACAGAAAGCGTAGGGTGCACCCACAGTTACTTCCAACCCATATGGAGTTACCCCATCTTCTGGACCCGAGGGTGTGTGAGCCTCTCCAGGCTCCATTCAAAACACACTTACAGCTGTTAGAATGCTGGGAGCTCTGCAGGGCTCTAGCTAGCCAAGAGGTCCTGTCTTCATGACAGCCTAGGGGGCCCGACCCCACCCCAACCCGGTGGTCCTTGGGAACTTGCTGGTGTGCCCCCACCCCCGTCAGAGGAGAAGATCCAGCAGGGCCACCTTCGCAGGCGTTCTGGCCAGCCACCCACCTGTGGAAGAAGAGTAGAATGGAGAGCATGGTCTGGTCGATGTTGCGGTTGCAGACCCCCTCATTGATCAGGTAGCAGGGGTCGCGCAGCACGGGTTCCAGCGAATCCTGCCGCATGATGTTGTTCAGCTTGTCAGTGTTGAGGTTCTCGAAGACCAGCTTCTCCTGCAGCTGCCGAAAGTTGCTCACGGTGGGGCTGCCCGGGTTGTTCTCCCCGCTTCTCCCTTTCTGGAGACTGCAACGGTTGGCCAGATCCAGGCAGCAGTTGCAGCAGTCGAGGCCGACAGGTGAGCGGCAGTCGATCTTCGGCTGGGCCATCTTCTCCGGCTCCGAGGCTGCCTGAGCCGGCAGCTCGGGGCAGCTGGCAGGTGCGCACCTGCGGGGCTGGCCTTTTGGGACTCCAGGGTGCCCGGAAGAACGAGCTGCGGGGACAGTTGGAAATTAGCGCCTTAAAAAAAAAAAAAAAAAAAAAAGGCCAGCCGCCTCGGGCCGGTTCGGGCCCCCTTCTGGTTGGAGCGCACGGAGTGCGAATAGAAACAGCTGGACAAACAGCTCCCAGCGGCTCCTGCGGGCTCACTTCCTCCTCCTCCCCCGGCTCCGGACGCCCCCTCCCCGCACCTCTCCCCCCCCACCGGAGGTTCCACGCGCGTTCCCCCGACCCCCACCCCCAGCGCACTCCCAAGTTTTCCAAGTGCGCGCGTGGCTCCGGGCGGACCTGCAAGGCGGCAGGAAGGGCGGGCGGGCGGGCGGGCTGGCGGCAAGGGAGAGCTGCAGGCAGCGCGCCCTCGGCAGGCAGCCCCGCTTCTTCTCCGGCTCGCGGGCTCCGCTGATCCGAGCGGCGGCGGCGGCCCCGGGGGGCGAGCGCGTGAGCTACCCGCGAGCCCCGGAGTCCGCACCGGGCCGTGACAGCATGTAAATGAGCCCCGAGGGGCAGGCGGGGGACCCGCCAGCTGCCGCCGCCTCTGCCACCGTCGCCGCCTCCCTGCCTTTGGCTTGAGGGGGCCCCCTGGCGCGCGCGGAGTTCTCCTCCCTCTGCTCCAACGCGGCCGCCTCGAGCGCTCGCGCTCGGACGCCCGCCGCTCCTGCGGAGCCGGCCTTAGCGGCTTGTCGAGGCGCGCGCCTCAGCGCTGGCTGGCTGGGGCGCTCACCTCCTCAGCGGCCACCGGACGTCCAGGAGCGAGGCGCCCAGCCGCTGTCCTCTGCTCTGTCCCCGGGCGGGCGCTCGTGGCTCTCGGGTCTCCTGTCTGTCTCCTCTCGGTCAGTTATCTCTCCGTCTCCCCGCCCCCACCGCGCCCGAGCCACACGCAGCGCCCCGCCCCCTCACCGCACGGGGTCTCGAGCTCTCCCGAGTGGGCCAAAGGTCGCCGCCGGCCGCTGCCGCCTTAGGCTGGGGGGGGGGGGTGATGTCCCCTGAGCCGCGTGTTCACGGCCTGCCGGGAGCCACCGAGTCAGCGGGCGGCCGTCCGAGCGGCCCTTTAAACCGCCGCCCGGCCGCCCGCCACGCAGCCCGGCTTCTTTTTATTTTTTGGGAAGTGCCAAGAGAGCTAAGAGCCACGGCCTCGGTGGTGGCGGTGGCCGCGGCGGTGGCGGCGGCGGTGGCGCCACCCCTCACAAAGTGCCAGAAAACACGAACACCTGAGAAATGCCCCAACTCCAAACACTCAGAACCATGTCCCCAGCGGCCCCGCCGCTCCTCCTCACTTGTCACCCCGTCTTACTCCCAGGCCTCAGCCCCGGAGCCTCATTCGACGCCATCTCCCCGAGGTCCCGCTGTCCGTGCTGCAGGCTCCCTCGGGCCTGTCCCTGTTCCCTCGCCGCCCGTTTCCCGCTATTTCTGTCATTTGGCGTCCTTTTCTAGGTTTCCTTACTCGTTTGGTCGCTTTGCTCCTTACTTTCCCCTACCTTGTCCCCTTGCTGGGTTTCCCCGCGGCTCTCCATTTCTAACCGTCCCTCGCCTCCATTTCTCGACCCCCTCCCCTCTTATTTTCCTTCGTCTTATTTCTCTCCCCCTACCTCACGACAAACCCCTCTTTCTCCTCACTCATCTTTACCGGCCTCTCCCCCTACCCCAGAAACCGTTCTCCCGAGTCTGAAAGCCCCCTACCTGCTACTTCAGGTGATCTGGCTCCGTCGATCCTTCGAGAGACTTCTTCAGCCGCCCTCACGCACGCAGAGTGAGAAGAGGAGTGATGCGTCTGTCCCGAAATGGCGCGGAGGGATCTGGGAGAATAAACCCCGGGCGGAGGTATAGTGAAAGGGCACATATAGGGGCCAGCCCAGTGCCCTGGATTAATGCCCCTGCTGTCTGAACTGCGGGGACACGCAAGGTGACCAAGTAAGGCAGCTTTTTAGACTGTCTCACAACTTATAATGTGTTCAATGAGGAACGTTGAGCATTTTTTTTGAGTCTTGGAGACATTAAGACCCGTTCACAATACTCAGTTTTTATATAAAACTCAAATAAATTTCTATTCATTCCTACTCCCTTACAACCCCCCGCTCTGTCCCCTTCATTCACTTCATTCAAGAACCCAGGGCATTTGAAATAGAACAGTATATGCTGCCATCTTCTGCCCAAAACCTGAACTATTTTCTGTCTCCGTGTAAGGTTCCGCCGCTCAGCGGGACACTACAGGTGCCTCCTGGTGGAAGAATCCATTGGGACGCGAAGCAGGGGCAAGAGTCTCTCATTTCAAGTGAAGTTCCAGTTGCCCGAACCCTGGTAAATGTGACTTAAATACGTTTGACATTTTCCTAGCCTACCGTGGCGGAGCGCACCGAAGATCCCAGCGACTCGCAAAGCAGAAGCAGGCTTGTTAGTTTCAGGCCAGCCTCAACTAAATAGTGAGACTGTCTCAAAAAGCCCAAGCCATATAAAAATGAGTCTTCAAGCCACCCTGAAATTAATTAGGAGCAAAGTGTAGCCAATTAATTCCTATTCCTCACTCCCTGTGGCCCAAAATATGGGGAACTGGGGAAGGCAGTACTCTGTGCTATAGTGGCTAGAAACCCCAAATCCTGCTGTATCTCCAGTTCCTGAGAGGATCCCAAGGCCCAGGGTGAAAGAGGATGGTGGCTATTGCGTAAAACATTATAACAGAGTATATATACATCCCCACAGACTAAGAAACTTCTATTTTTTTCTATTAAAAGCCCATCACGTCATTTTCTTGTATTTCCTTCTTCTTTCTGCTCTTTTTAAAATGTTCTTGGATAAAAGCCAGAGGAGGTAGTAGAATATAAAATTTCATCTGTATTGTGTAGACTTATAGCCTTCTGAATTGTTTTTTAATTACAGTGTTTATTATTTTCCTTCTTGTTTATAATTATTTTATGTTAACTCTTATAATAAAATATATTAGTTCCATAAATGTTTATTTGCGTTTTGGGAACAGCTAGGCCTTTTGCTTCTACGTTTGCCTGAGCCCTCTTATCTTTGTGTAACCTTGGGATGAGGCCCCGGTGGAAGTATTTCCTTTTTGACATTTGGCACCATTAAATTCAAGATATTTGTCCCCTTGACATTTCCCTGTTGTGTAGTCCTTGCTCTCAAGCAGTATTGTTAATAATTCGGGAGAGATTTGCACACCATATCAAGGCTGATCAAGAGCAAATATAGTTGAGTTACAGAAAAATCTAAATAGTACAGAGATAGAGTACAGAGAGCTGGCATTTCTGTGCACACAAGTCCAGCTTGTGTTGACAGACTACATACCTCTGTGAGAGAAGGCTGACTGGACAGGGCCTCCTGGGCCCTCCTCTGTGAAGCCTTGCTTTGCTGTCATACACTCTAATGGGTGGAGAGATTCCAGGCAAATGTTCTTGCATAAATTCAGAATGCAGGAGTCTGGAGCACTAGCAGACCAAGATGGTGGCTTTTTGGGTGGGGCAAAAAAGGAGGGGAAGAAACACATCTACTTCTTAGAGCAATTCAGCAGCCATTTACTGTACACTTGGTAGGTACAGCATTAATGGAAATTCAGAGAAAAATAAGATAAACCCAAAGCTCCCACCACGGACTCCTAATCTAGCTGGGGAAACAGACATACAGACAGACAAAGTCAAAACCCCAGGTTTTTGGGAGTATAAGGCAGGAGGATCATAGATAGGTTCAAGGCCATCCTGGACAACTGAGTGAGTCAATCTCTCTGTTATTTGTGTGCACAGGCATGTGTGTTAAGGGTTGAGGATAGAGTTCAGTGGTAGAGTACATGTGTAACATGAAGAAAGCTCTAGGTCCAATTGAGCACCTTAAAAAAAAAAACAAGAAGCAAAACCCAAGCTTACCACTACAAGTAATCACTATAGACAGTGATTTGTGGGCAGGCAAAAGCATGTGCTAGAGAAGGTGGAGGAGGGTTTACTTCGGGATGGAAGGATCATAATATCATAAATAAAAAATGAAATTGCTATATGTAGTTCACTGAGGACTATACTTCAGCAACACGAGAGTCTACGTGACCCTACTACTTATGTGGCTTACTGGGAGCTGCCCATGATGCAAAGTCTAAATTTGAAGTGGAGTTTCTACTGAATACATATTGACTTTTGTACCATCATAAAACACAACATTTGTAAGTAGAATCCTTAAAAACCAGGGACTAGTGGAGTGAGGCCCGTGTGTGAGACTACTATGTTGGGATCTTGTGTATATTTCAAAAGAGTTTTGTGTTACTAGAGAATAAAATGGGAGAGATAGAAATCGAGAGAGATTCGGAGCCGTGTCTTAGGGGATCCAGTGTAAAGCATTAAAGAAAAAAATTTCCCTGAGCCTAGTGTGGTGGCTTACACTTGCAATCCCACACTCAATGTGACTTTGGGCTATATAAAAGATCCTGGCTAAAAATCAACGAACCACAAATCTACCTGCCTCACAAATCTGCCTTGCTTTAGATAATTATTGAGAAAAGGATAAATATCATTTATTGAATCCTCACTATGTGCACAAATGCACACACCCCTATATGTATGTGTATATACTATTATTTACTTCTCCCAACAATACTATGAAGTAGGTATGATTTAGGTGATGATGCAAACTTGGATAAATTAGATGCTCTCAGGTTACACAAACAATCCCTGATGGAGTCAGGGTTTGAACTTACAATTTTTTAACTTCAGAGCTTATGTTCTTATCCATGAGGTGACTTTTTAAATGAAGGCTTATCAAATATTTACAAAGTATAACATCTGTTTTAAGAAGATTGTACAGAGGCATGTATGCATTCAATGATTTACTGCCTAATATATTGAAAGGCTTTATTTATATTGTGGGGAACCAAGAAGGAAATTGGTGACCTTAGTATAATATTATGATGGCTGGAATTTTGAAGGACCATCATGAGCAAGTATTATGCTAAGTGCTCTATATGGCATCATCCAAATTAGTTATCCCAACAACTTTCTGAGTTAGATGCAACCAGCATTCCATTTAATATATCAGAAAACCAAGTTAGAAAGAGAGATATAGCAGACCTGGATTGTAAGTAGCTCCCCTTTAAGCACATATAGTCTAGTTAGGTTCAAATCAATATTTCCAAGGGAGTTGTAGGCAAGTTCATTTCATATCATCAATACTTAATTTTGTTAGCGTCTCCTCACAGGGGGAAATCAAATTCATTAAAACTCACACACCTTTGTATCACAGATTTGTAAAGCTGGTAAGAGTACAAAATCTAGATCAGGCTGTTCATAACATTTTTTTTTTCTATTTTGTGTCACACATCATTAGACAGTATAAGGAAGCTTAGGAACACCTTGTCAAAATGGTGTTGCTAGATAAAACAAAAATACAACACATAGGATTACAAAGGAAATCAATTATGCTGAAGTGCAGACTTTAAAATATACAAAATAGAAAATTATATAAGTGCCTGTTAATATAAAAAACACAAGATTGTAGATGCAGCTTTGATAACTGGGATGACTTCAGAATGATGAATGGGAATACATTTAAAGATACTCAAAATAACAGTAATGTGACATAAAACTGTTAATGATTTCAGAGGCAAGGGAGATGCAGCAGTCAGTAATCTGCCTGCCGCATGAGGGTCTGGGTTCAGATGTCCAACACCCACATAAAATATGCAAGCATGGCAGCACCCATGTTAAAAACAAAACAAAACCTGGCACGCTACCAGTAACAAGACTCTAATCTTAGGCAGGAGTTGGGTGGAGTCTAGAGGCAAGTGTCCAGGCAGAAGGGTGACACTGAGGGTACATCCCCAGAGCTTTCTGGTCAGTGAAGGAACCATGCTTTCAGAGATAAGGTAGTACGTGATCTACAAAGCAGCTTCTGGTCTCTACACATACACACGCATGGATAATAATACACTTACACACATACATACACATACATGATGTACATAGACAAACAACGATTTTGATTTCTATTGATGAGAAACCACAGCCTCTGGTAGTCATACTATGATCTGTTCTTTGCCTCTGTAAGTGAAACATATAATTTTAAGTTGGAGACTGATGAAAATGAAGATTTAGTATTTTTTCATCTAAGCACATCCTATCCCCGTACAATATTAATACTAATACCTCACATAAGCTTTAGGACTCAGAAAGCAGATCAGTAGGTAAAGATGGTTTTTACCAAGCCTGGATTCCTGAGTTTGAGAGCTGGCCTCATATGGTAGGAGTGAACCACTTCTACACATTCTCTAACCAACACATGTTCCCTGTGGTGCATGTGAGCATACAAATTACACATACATACACATACAAATACAAACACACAAACATGCACTCACACATGAATACACAAGCACTTATTTTTTTTGAAACAGGGACTTAGGAGTTCCAAGCTGGAAGTCTTTGAACTCACTGGGAAACTGATTCTGGAACTTGTGATCATCTTGTCTCTACCTCTTGACTCCTGGTATTATAGGAATATGCCACCACATCTGGCTTATGGGATGTTGAGCAAGAACTAGGGTTCAATGCATGCTAGTCAAATACTGGACCAACTGAACTATGTCATCTGCTCTACACTTTGGCTATTCATTCATCCATTATTGGTCATTTACTTTGTTTCCACACGTATTTTCAACATGGTGCTTTGGTCTGGCAAATACTCAAGGAGAACTTTGTTGATTGATGGACCAAGGAGAAATGAAATATGGAGATGGGCAACTGTGGAAAATTTTAAAAGTCTTTACGGACCATCAAATAGAAAATAGACAAATCTCAAATAGGATGATATAAGCGTCATCTGGGATAGAAGAGTAAGCCAGATGATCTTAGTGTCCACCCATTCTTAAAATTCTCAGAATTTTACTTTTTAAAATACAAATGAAAAGGTACAATAAATATGCTTGTGTTAACATAGCTCATCTGTTAGAGGGCTTCCAACTAAAGTATTGATAGTGCTCACCTCTAGAGGGGAAATTGGGTGTCAGAGAAAAGGGATGAAAGGAGAGAGATTTTTTTAGTTTTTAGTTTCCTCATTTGCTAGAGTCATCATGATTTGCCTATATAAAATACATGTTTTATTGGAAAGGCAATACAAGATGATTTTAGGAAACTGATGGTGTAGGATGGGATGATGAATCCTCACAGCTCACCCACGACTTTGCTATCCAAGAGCAAGTTTTCTCTCAGCTTTCCCCTTCTATCTGCGCATTTTCACGACATAAACTTAATAGTGTGGAGAACACAGACTCCCACCACAGGCGGCTATTGTTGACATCCCAGTGCTTCTGCTTTTAGTTCTTTTTCTGTTCTCTAGACACTGTGCAGAAGCAAATCCTTTGATGACAAAGCCCCCTGCTGAGGCTCCACTAGTATGGTAGCACACTCAGGTCACCCCTGATCCTTAACTCTCATACCTGAGGCTTCTGTCTTTTATTAAGTACAGGATGGGTACTGGGAGTGTTCACATCCTTTTCATGATAAAGGCTGCAAAGATACAAGTGCAGGACATCAGAGTCAGCTGCTTGAAGAAAGCAGCCCACACCCTTGGACAGTTATGACATCCACGTACCCTGTGGGTTCAGAGCCTGTCATTCTGAGTCTATAAGACAAGAATCAGTACACCTTTTGCAAGTGTGTCTTTTTGCCTTCATAGTTGCTTTTATTTATTTTCATATGCTTTATTTTGGTATAATTGACAAAAATGCATGCACAGTACACAAAGTGATGTTTTGCTATATGGATAAAATGTGAAATATTTTTCTTCAATGAAGCAAATTAACATATCTATTCTGGTCTCTATAGAAAATGTTGCCGGGTGGTGGTGACACATGCCTTTAATCCCAGCACTTGGGAGGCAGAGGCAGGCGGATTTCTGAGTTCAAGGCCAGCCTGGTCTACAGAGTGAGTTCCAGGACAGCCAGGACCAGAGAAACCCTGTCTCGAAAAACCAAAAAAAAAAAAAAAAAAGAAACTGTTTTGCAGAGGTTAAATTGTGTGTGTGTGTGTGTGTGTGTAAAATGAAGCTTTTACTGTTGAGATGTGTGTTTTTTGGGTGGGAACAAAAGCTCTTATCTTGAACCATTCACAGCACATATTTAATAAAGATAGTGCAAGAAAGATGTACAGGTATTGGTAGAAGGAACACAAAGTGGGCATACCTAATCTACACAGGAAGAGTCAGGGAAGGCTTTCTGGAAGGGGCATATTGAATTGAAATTCTAATCATCAATTGGGAAGATTAAAGTAGTTTTGAATCTATTTTCCTCCTTCCTTCCTTCCTTCCTTCCTTCCTTCCTCTCTCTTCCAGTTCACTAAGTAGCTGGAGTTGGTCCTGAACTCCTGTCTCTGTGTTTCATCATATCTGCTTTTATGTGGTGCTGGGCACTGACCTCAGAATTTCATGGACTGTGAGCAAGCATTCTACCAACTGAGCTACACCCCTAACCTGGTGCTCAAAACCAGATGCAAGTGTGGAATCCCTGCACGCCATTCTCTAGCTCTCTCATTTTTCTTTCTGTGATTTTAATTAGTATTTGTACCCTCAGTATTATGTTTAATTACAGCATTTCTCCTTTTTCTTCCTTCTTTCCTTTCTCTTTTATTTTTTCTTTCCTTCTCCTCCTCCTTCCCTTCTTCCCCCTCTTCCTCCTCCCCCTCCCCCTCCTCTCCCTCCTTCTTTTTTCTGAAACAGGGTTCTCTGTGTAGCTCTGGCCGTCCTGGAATTCACTCTGTCAACCAGGCTGGCCTCAAACTCAGACCTACCTGCTTCTGTCTCCTGGGTACTGGGATTAAGTTGTATTCCACTCCCATCTGGCTAATTAATGCATTTTCAAGCACAGCATTCTTTTGTCAATACTCTTCAGGGTTTCTCACTTCCCGTCCACTGTGAGCCCTCTACTACTTGCTTTGTGGCTTTGAGTCACTTGTATCCTGTTGTCCCTCCTGCTTCCTCAACATCTCTTTTTTCTTTCTCGTGGTCTCCTTTCTACTTTCATAGTCTATACTCACATTCATTTCCACCTTATTTGCATACATGTAAACATTATAAGCTAGGATACACATATGCGATTTCTGTGTTGTATAGTTCACCTTGCCTAAAATACTTTCCAGATCCACCCATTGATTTAATTTTTATTTACAACAGAATAAAATGCCATGGTGTATATATAGCACGTTTTCATTTTCATTCTTTTGTTGATGGACATCTATGCTGGTTCTATTTCCTTTCTATTGCAGGTAATGCAGCAATAAGCATGGATGTGCGTGCATCTGTGTGGTAGTCCTTTGAGTAGTATGAGCACTGATTTTGATGGTGACTGTACTAGGCTGTACTACTACTAGCAGTGAATAAAGGTTCTTCGTTGCCCTCATCCTCATGTGCACTTGATTTTATTCATTTTCTTGATGATAGCCACTCTGACTGGGTGAAATAGAATTTGAAAATAGTTTAATTTGCATTTCCCTGATGTCTAAGGTTGTTGAACACTTTAAAAAAATACTTATTACCCATTTGTGTGTGTTTCTTCTTTTGAAAAAAAAAAAAACCAACTATCCATTTAATAACCCAAGTGTCCATTGGCATGTTTTGTGTGTTTGAGAGTGTGTGCATGTGTGAATTTTTGCAATTTTTCATATATTATAGATAGTAACCTGAGGTATAGCTTGCAAAGATTTTCTTCTGTTCTGTAAGCTGTCCACTCTACCAGTAGTTTCCTTGGGTGTATAGATACTTTCAAATTCCCCATAATTCCATTTGTTAATTATTGTCAGACTTCTGTGTTTTGAGATAGAGCCTCACTAAGTTGTCCAAACTGGTCTTGAACTTGAAGTCCTCCTTTTTCTATCTCCCAAGTAACTGGGATAATGGATTTCCAGCCCATTGTGTAATCCCTCTTAAACATTCATGTAATGAGCTAGTAGGTGTATACAAAGTAGTGCCCAGAGCATAGTAACTGTTCAGTAAATGATAGACGTCATTATACCTGAACTTTTAAAACAAATTTCATTTCATGTTTATTTGATATAAGAAATAAATAAGATCATGAATAATGTGTAAAGTATTTAATTTGGTATCTAGAGTATGACAATTATACACTAAATGGTGACAGTTAATAGTATGGTCATTTTTAGGTTCTCCTGGATTGAGATAAAATTTTCTCTTTGATCTTCTGGGTTGTTTGACTCTGTAGTTTGTCATGTTATGTTATTTCAGATATGATGCCTTCAAGTGTGCTTATACTTAGAGCTTTTCCTGATAACAACTTCTGGCCCATACCACTGATACCAGTCATACGGAATGCTCAAATAGTAGTTTCTAAAAATGCATGTAGAGAATAGTTGATGATGAAAGAAATGGATCAGAACTCTGGTTGCCTTCAAAAATATTTTCTGCAAAGACACGACTCTGGTTTTCTCATCAGCACAATTTCTGTATTGCAGAGCTAAAGAAAGCAGATTGATAGAAGCAAATCAAAAGTGTTCTTCATTTTTCTTGAGTACGTTTGATGTTGTGATCAGGCAGTAGAGTCTAAGTAGGCCAGAGCTCTGTTCTTCAATCCAACGCCATCTTCCTACAACATCTGACAGAAGTCTTTTCCTCACTAGGTTACTTTACCCACGCTTCATAAACTAGTACAAACTTTAGTGTCTTTCTACATCTTCATGACTATTTTAATGGACATTCATAAATAGTGGTCATCAGACACTGCTAGCTTGCTGCCACATTAACCCAGAGCTCTTTCAGATACAATTCATTTTATTACTACCAAATGCTGAACTCCTTGCTTTTTTAATGGCCTTTCATTAGTAACTTTCCATTTCTTTTCATCCTGGGACCACATTTTTACTGGCCAGCTCGTTTTACCCGATATAGGAGTCTTCTTCCTTTTTGTATGGAAAACCTACACTGGTTTTTCCTGGTGCTATAAAGTGACAGGTTAAGGGCAGAAGGAAGGTGAGTTAACCTGAAGGCTGGATGCCAGTGTATGGAGGTAAATAAGACTGGGGCAGCTGCCCATACATGCTGCTACTTGTATGGCAAGAAGAGGGTGACTACTTTGGAGATTGAGCCTGCAAAGCCTCTAGTATTGTTTGTAAAGCCTAAGCTACCAATTAGGGACCCTTTACCCAATATAATGGAAAATGCTGTTTGTCATTGTTGCTGTTTTTAAAATTATCCATCTTGAGATATAGCTCCCTTCATATTAGCTCTCTGAATCTTAATACTATGAACTCAGATTGATCTGTTTGCCCAATTTATCACTTCTTTTAGTAGTGTGTGTGTGTGTGTACACGTGTGCCTGTTTGAGTGTGTCTGGGTACATCTTTGTGTGAGCATTCATGTGGTAGCCAAAAGTCAACCTCAGGCATTATTCCTCTGGAACCATTAACCGTAGTTTCTCTTCCTCCAGATCATTCCTCTGTTTCCCTGAGAAAAGAGCAGGCTTCTCAGGGATATCAACTGAACATGCACAACAAGTTCCAATAAGATTAGGCTCAAACCTTCATATCAAGGCTAAACAAGGCAACCCAATAGGAGAAAAAGGGTCCTAAGAGCAGGTGAAAGAGTCAGAGACAATCACCACTCCCACTGCTAGGAGTCCTACAAGAACATCCAGCTACACAGCCATAATATGTATGCAGAGCTACTTCTGACCCCTCCAGGCTCCGTGATTATCACTTAAAATTGGGAATCAATCTACCTCAAGACCCAGCTATGCCACTCCTGGGCATATACCCAAAGGGCACTCCGTCCTACCACAAGGACACTTGCTCAACTATGTTCATAGCATCTTTATTTGTAATAGCCACAACCTGGAAACGACCTAGATGTTCCTCAATGGAAGAATGGATAGAGAAAATGTGGTGTGTTTACATAATGGAGTATTATTCAGCTATTAAAAACAATGATATCCTGAAATTTGCAGGCAAGTGGATGGAACTAGAAAAGAAATCATCCTGAGTGAGGTAACCCAGAAAGACAAACATGCTATTACTCACTTTTAAGTGGATAGTAGCTGTAAAGTAAATGATAATCATGCTACAATCCCAGACCAGAGAGGCTAAGTAACAAGGAGGGCTCAAGTGGGGAATGAATGGATCTTTCTAGGAAGGGGCAATAGAATAGATTTTGCTGGTGGACTCGGGGTAAATAGGGATGGGAACAGGAATGATCAAGAGAAATCAAAAGAGAGATGAAGGGAGAGAAAAGAGTACAATAACCCACCTTAATTTTTGAGACACGATCATTCGCTGAGGCCTCAGGCTCACAGATTAGGCTAGGCTGTCTGGCCCCAAAGTTTCACCTATCTCTGCCTCCCAAGTGTTATGATTACGAGCACCGGTCACTACACCTGTCACTCTTTTAAGGATATCAGATACAGACTCTCATGCTTGCCTAGCAAGCACTTTACCAATGGAAGGGTCTCTTTAGCCCTTGTAGTATTTCTGATTTCCATGTCTGAAATTCTCGATTTGGTTTTGATCCATGAATATACAGGCAGCCTTTACCCTATGGGCAGGCTAAGTTCTCCAAGTTCATTGTGAAGTCAATTATTTGGAAGGTAACATGCATTTTTCTGTAGAAGAAAAAAATGTTTCTTTAAAACTCCAATATACTAGAAGCATGGGCCATTTGCAATAAAAAAAAAAGTAGGAAATCTTGGTAATTCCACAAGAATCAGAAGAAAACCCAATGGAACAAGAAATGTTTTTAGCATTGTGGTCAAGGAGGTAGAGAGAGTTCCTGAAGCTCTCCCGAAAGACAAGGATTCTGAGAGGCTGAAGAGGACCATAGCTTACTTCTTTTCTATTCCTATTTTTGCTTTGAAACTGGTGTTTTTTTTTTTAATAATAATGCCTACTATACAGTGAGCACCTACTGTGCGTCAGATATTGTGCTAGTAGGCAGCTTAAATAATTCCCTCTCATTTCATCTTCACAACATTATGAAGGAAAACATATAGTGTTCTACATTTTCAAATGAGTTAAGTAAGAAGTACTGTGCAACAGTACTTCTCAAACAGTACAGTGCATGCAAACCGCACCCAGTGTTTATAAAAAGGCAGATGATTGTTCAGTGAGTCTGGGAAGGGGCCTGAGATCCTGCCTTTCTAACAAACTTTCAACTAATGATGTGCCTCTAGGTCCAAGGACAACACCATGAATAGCATGGCCATATACTATAAATGATAAACATCCATTACAATTTGGTTCCTCCTAACTTCCTTGAAATAACTTTCTACACTCCAGTCGCTTACTCTCTTTTCTTCTGCAAGCTGCTTAAGGCCACCTTCTCTGCTTTGGATCTGCCAGTCTGTTTCAGCTTATGTTTAACTGCTCATTTAAATATATATATGAGCATATTCTCCCATGGTGAGCTCCAAGCCATCTCATTAGTTTTTTTTTAGCACAAGGTAGAACTCTGGCCACAGGGCTTCAGGCCTCAACAGCTGCTCTAAGCATCCTTTACCCCACTCCCTACCCCCTGAGCAGTCTTATAAAGGTAAAGCTCTTTCAAATTTCCTTTCTCAGAGCCACTGCCTTCATCTGCAGCAGGAAACAGCCTAGCCTTTTAAAGAGTCCAAATCCGTACTCCTTTCACATAGTTGAAACAGTACCAAGTATTAGTCTAAGGCAGTCACTGGAAAGATTCTTTGCAGAGCCCTCTTGGCAATTCCAGAAGCCCAGTAAAATTTGTTTCCTGGAAGGTTATTTGGTTTTCTTGCCACCTCCTTCCCTTTAGGTTTTGAATGTGATCGTTTTGAAGTATTCTTCAAACTTTCTTCTATTTTTAGAGTCTATGACTAACTCTTCCCCAATGCGCGCATCAGGGAGAGGGCCTTCTACTCCAACCAAGCTACACTGTTTAGGGAGGAAAGAGTCTTTCATAAACGTCTATAAATTCACCCGATGGTCTGTGGCCCTTAACAACTTTTCTAGCTTCTCTTTCATTTGGGGGAGGTTAGTCTTGTAGAGTAGCCTTTCTAATGCCCTTAGGAGGTAGCTGTTCATTTTTTGTTTACTGAGAAAAATGAGGCAAGTTCCCATTTCATCACTGCTAAAAAAAATAATTGTAACCTTCTAGCTTTTATGCAGCAATCTATTTCTACCACATAGAATAGGAATAGCCCTTAAAGTGTGTCACAATAGCTGTCACATCCCGCAGTGTCTTCTCATAGACTAGGCATACTCACTTCCTATGTCAGTTCTTGCCCCCTCACCCATCCCTCTCTCTGTCTCTATATCTCTGCAGGCCTTCTGATCAAACCCAGAGCCTTTCACATGCTAAGCAAGTGCTTCATCACAGAACGACATCTTCAAATCCTTGGGATTTGTTGGATGTTCTTCGGACACAGCATGTGTTGTAAATATCCACTGTAAAATAAGGCTTTCAGAAATGCATAAAGTGCTCTCTGTGTTTTGTCCAATGCTGGAAACACTGGAACTGTCACTTCCTGTGATCTTCAGATATAGTTTTATGATCACACAAGCTTAAATAAGAGAGAACCACTTCATGTTCATTGGGCACCAACTTTGGTCAGATATCTATCATCTATAAAGAAACCAGCCCCTCCAAATGACCAGTGTTTAGAGGCTTTTCTTTTCCCGCGAGGCCAGGACACAGTATGGCCTCTCTTCTGATCCTTTCTTCTATTAGCTACCCTGTACTTTTCTCACTTACAACTTTGCTTTATACCCCAGATCATGCTTACTCTACAGAGTAAAACCTTCATCCTGTTGGTTATTCTCACTCCCACTTCAATTCTCCAGCCCATATTCACAATTTACTTTACTCCAAGCACAAGACACCACCTCTTATTATATTATAAACATCTAGGTAACTAGAGGAAAATCCTGATTTTGTTTTCCTATTTTCACTTCATATTGTCACATAATAATTTCAACTCCACAAGTCCTATTCTCTTGAAAACTTTTTAGCTTAAAAAAAAAAAAACATAATTCTCTAGTTCCAATGTAATCCATCTACCTATGCTTTGGAGCCCATGGGCTCTCACTTTCTTGAAGAATATTTCCTATATTTTTATATATCCAGGCATTTTAAAAATAAACAATCTATCTATCTATCTATCTATCTATCTATCTATCTATCTATCTACTTTTGATGCATGAATGTTTTGCCTGCATGTGCTTCTGTCCACTATAGGCATGTAGTACCCAAGTAGGCTGAAAGAGGGCATCTGATCTCCTGGAACTTGAATTACAGATAATTATGAAATACTATGTTATCTTCTTTGTTATGTGTATATTGAACTCCTCCTCCTTTTACTTAGACATGCTCAACTTTCTTTTTCTTTGTGATCCACCACACCTGGACCAGTAAAAATCTTTATAACGTGTGTGTGTGTGTGTGTGTAGTGTGTGTGTGTGTGTGTGTGTGTAAGAGACAGAGAGAGAGAGAGACAGAGAGACAAAGAGCTTCTTGTGGACCAGAACAACACTTTTACTGCTCCTGTTAAAAGAAATACTAGTGGCCTCCTATTGGTAAACCCAATGAACAAATTAAAGACTCTTTCTGTTGCATGGACTGTAATTGATCACTCTTAACCTATTTCTAGATTCATGGCTCCCTTGGAAGCGCCTCTTTGTATTTTATGACACTCCCTTCTCTGATTCTTCTTATTCTTCCTTCTTATGTTACTTTTTGGACTCTTCCTCTGCATTCCATAAATGCCAGTCTTTCTCAGGACTATTCTCAGTCTATACCTCCCCTTGATCATCCACCTCATCTACTCCAGATGCTTTATTGAGCCTTAAAACTCTTTCTGTATCATCAGGCCTCTCTCTTTGAGCTTCAAACCGTACATGCTTAGTTGATACCAGCCATGTAGGTCACATATATCCCACAGATACCTACAGACAAAACAGTAAATCTTAACGTCATTTTTCTTACACAAATCTACCTCTCCTGATTTTCTACTTATCCTTCTTATCTATTTCACTGCCACCAATTTGGTGACTCACATCTATCTTCACAGTTGTCTAGCCCCGAAGCTTGAGAGTCATAATAATTCCTTCAGTTAGTCAGCATGACCTATTACGTAAATCTTCTAAGTATCTGAATCATTTCTCCTTTGTGGTGCTATATCATTAACTATTTTGAATTGTCATCATGTCTTTTTCTGAATTATATAAATAACTGTTTTCCCTTCTCTTTACCTATGCTCATTTAACCACACTGGTTCCATGAATGGTTATCTCTAAGGTAAACAAAGTCCTATCACTTCAATTAAAGTCTTAGCCTGGCTCCCCACTGGTAAAGTCCAAGCCAATCCACCTGGTTCACAATACCCTTCACAACCTGACTAGTTTGCATTCTTACAAAGCTTCCATACTGTTGTTGTTGTTTGTTTGTTTGTTTTTACCATTGTAGTCTTACAGCAGGTTGTAAGGTGATGATAAGTCACTGATAGTTTGATTTGCCACTGGCTGATTTACTGAAGTTGCTGATTCAAGTCCTTACTCTATTTGCTCGTTGTAGATATCAACTCTTACTAGGAATATTTTTACCCATTTTATAGATTGTTTGTCTTGATTTGCTTGGTCAACTTGCCCAGTCTAGAATTATCTGTAAGGAATGCCTCTAGATTGAGAGATTACCCACACAATATTAGCCTGTGAGTATATTTCGGGGAGATTTTCTTGATTATTAATTGATGGAGGAAGGCCCAGCCCACTGTGAGCAGCACCATCCACAGGCACGCGGTCCTGGGCTGTATTAGAAGGCTAGTTCAGTATGAGCTGAAGAATGAGCAAGCACTGAGGAGTGTTCCTCCAAGGTTTCTGTTTCAAACTTCCTGCTTGGGTTCCTGTCCTGACTTCCCACAATAATAGACTGTGACCAGAAAGTGTAAGCCACATGAACCCCTTCTCATCCACAAATTTCTTTCACCAAATTGTTTTATCACAGCCACAAACTGAAGGTAGTGTTGTGGAAGCCACCAAAGATGACAACAGAGACACAGTTTATAGGCAATTGAAAGTGTTTATTCCAGTGGTTGGGACCACACCCAAGTGTTCAAGGACTTAGGTGTCCAGAAAAGCAGAAACCACTTCCTAGCATTTCCCTCAGCCTTTGCAGGGGGCTTTGCAGAAGCAAGCAGCGTGACGCAAGCAGTTCAACAGGAGCTAAGATAAGCAGTTAGCCGGAGGGCACTCAGGACAAACAGGCAGTTTAACTTACCTGACTTCTGTTAAACTGCGTGTTTGTCCTGAATCCCTCCAGCTATGCTTCAAGACAGGAACATAGCACAACTGTCTCCTGAGAGACTTCATTCAGCAGCCAATAGAGGCAGGCGTAGAGGCCCACAACCAAACATCAGGCAGAGCCGATGGAGTCTTGTGGAAGAGTGGGCAATAGAATTGTGTGAGCCAGAATGGTCAAGGACACCACAAAAAGACTACAGAGTCTACTATCCTGGGACCATGGGGGCTCGCAGAGCCTGGGCCACCAACCAGGGAGCTAGACCTAGGCCCCCTACACATTTTTAGCAGATGTGCAACTTGGTCTTCATGTGGGTCCCCTAACAATTGGAGCAGGGGGGCTGTCTCTGACTCTGTGCTTCTCATATAGAAAACCTGAATTTGTTTCCCAGCTCCCACATTGCACAGCTCCCACTACCTGTAATCTCAGTTCCAGGAGAGTTAATACTCTTCTGGTCTCCATGAGCACCTGTACATCACACCCATACACAGATGAGGGTTGTGTGTGTGTGTATAACAAATCTTTAAAAAATAAAAAGAAAGCCTTTCATCTATTTTGCGTTCCCATCTGTGTGTAATATGAAGATCTAATTTTACTCTTTAGCATGTATACATTTAATTCTCCTAAAAAATATTTGTGGAAAAGACTATCCTTTCCCCTTTGTTTATTCTTGGCACCTTTATCAAAGCATAATTAGGCATATATGTGTGGATTTATTTTTGAGCTCCCATTCTGTCCATGTGTATGTGTATGTGTATGTGTATGTGTATGTATATGTATATATCTGTATGTCAGAACCATTTTAGGGTTTCTGTTTTTGTTTCTGCTTTCTAAATGCCCCATTTGAGCTTTTTTCCTTACAAGCATGAAAGAATGATGAATTTTATCAGATGGTGTCTTTGCATCTGTTGACATACTAACATGGTTTTCCCATAATCAATAACATCAAGTATCTTATATCCTTACATGTGTTGAATTGTGATCCCCCCCTTTTTTTTTTTTTTTGATCATGGTTCTCTAGAGTAACAGAACTTACAGAAAACATTTCTGTCTACATATAAAGAGGATTTATTGGACTGACTTACAGGCTGTAGTTCGCTAATTCAACAATGGCTAGCTATGAATGGAAAGTCTAAGAATCCAGTAGTTGCTCAGTAACAAGGCTGAATGCCACAGCTAGTCTTCAGTATTCTCTGGAATCCTGAAGAAGTAGCTTGGTCTTCATGTGGGTCCCACACAGCTAGAATGGGGCTATCACAAAAGCTGTTGCCTGTACACGGGATATATTCTTCTAGCTGGGCTCCCTTGTCTGGCCTCAGTAGGAAAGGTAGTGCCTAATCTCGTTGAGACTTGAAGTGCTAGGTTGGGGAATATCCAGAGGGGGACATTTGCTCAGAGGGGAAGGGGGTTCAGGGGAAGGATTGTAGGAAGGGGTGATTGGGAAGGGGGCAGTGAGCAAGATGTAAAGTGAATAAGTAAAAAAATAAATTAAAATTAAAAAAAAAATGTAGACCTCTCAGCTCCTTCTCCAGCACTATGTCTACCTACATGTCACCATGCTCTCTACTGTGACAATAATGGTGTATCATCACAGCAATAGAAACCCAAACTAACCCCCCACACACACCCCAATAAAAATAATACAATAAAAATGAGCCACAGAACTTACAGAGGGTTCTCAAAAGATGAAACACAATGGCTGAGAAACATTAAAAAGTACTCAACACCCTTATCTATCATGAAATGAAAACTAAGAAAGAACCTTGAGATTTCGGCTTTCCTCAGTTAGAATAAAACATGCTGGTAAGGATGTAGAGAAAGGGGAACACTTCTCCATTGCTGGTGGGAGGGCAAACTTGGAAACCACTCTGGAAATCAGTGTGGAGGTTCCTTAAAAATGTGAAACTCGCTCTACCACAAGATCCAGCTATACCACTTTTGCGCATAGACCCCAAAGACTCTACACCCTATTACAGATACACTTGTTCATCCATGTTCATTGCTCCTCTACTCCAATACCCAGAAATTGTAAACAGCCAACATGCCCATCAGTTGATGAATAGGTAATGAAATGCTATATATCTACACAATAGAATGTTATTACACTCTTAAGAAAAGTGAAATCAAGGCGTCCAGCAGTGGCGCACCACTGTAGTGATCTCGCTCTGTCGTCTGAGTGCTGTGTCTGTCCGGAGTTCGAATCCGCAGTCCTTCAGTGGAAAAAAAAAAAGAAAAATGAAATCAGGCAATTCGCAGGTACACGGATGGAACTAGAAACAAACATCCTGAGAGCAGTAACCTAAATCCAGAAAGACAAAAATTGCATGTTTTTTCCTTTATTTAGATGTTAACTTTTAAGCTTCAGATATTGTGTTTTGTTTAGAATATCCACAGAGTTTAGGTAACTAGTAAGAGACCAGGAGATATTCCAAGGAAGAAGATATAGAATGTAGTGTTATAAGGGGGAAAATAGGAGGATTAAACGGAATATGGTATAGGGCAGGGTGGAGGAAGGGATATGGGGAGGGACAACTAACAAACACTAAAAGCCTTTGGAAAAGACATATAGAACCTACTACTGTAGAAGCTTCCTAAAATATATACATATGTAAAAGGAGTTTAAATGGAGTCACCACATGAGAGATACAATAATCTAACTAGATAACATATGCTACCAAATAAAACTCCAAGCACCATAAATGCGTTATATCTTTTGGCTTCACTGTCCAAAGGGGCTCCACAGACCCACCCAAACATCACAGACTTACTGAAGCCATTGGTTACCCTCCATGACTGGATGGTAAGGTCTTATTGTTAATCACTTACATGTCATCAAACATGGAAAAATCAAGCTGGTGCCCAACTAGAAGCTTCTCCCTTACTGACTAGCATTTGTGGTGCTGGAAGTATTCTCATGGACACTTCCCACCATGGGAGAAAAGTAACCACCAATTTCAGCCAGCTATGAACTCTGTTAGCCACAGTATCAATCTGCCTACAACATGTGCACATTGGTATAATAATAGAATGGATAGTAATGGAAATAACCAACCATTTTTAAATTGAATTTAAGGCCCATTCCCTAAAAT
>JAJTUV010003639.1:0-46629 GCA_021653895.1 Mastomys natalensis | reverse complement strand
TAAGTTGAAAGTCAATTTTATTCGATATTAGAATGGCTACTCCAGCTTGTTTCCTAGGACCATTTGCTTGAAAAATTGTTTTCCAGCCTTTTACTCTAAGGAAGTGTCTGTCCTTGTCACTGAGGTGGGTTTCCTGTATGCAGCAAAAGTCGGATCCATTTGCTTATCCAGTCTGTTAGTCTATGTCTTTTTATTGGGGAATTGAGTCCATTGACATTAAGAGATATTAAGGAGAGGAGACTGTTGCTTCCTGTTATTTTTGCTAAAAGGGGAGGCATTGTTTATGTGGCTATCTTCTTTTGGGTTTGTTGGAGGTGGATTACTTTCTTGCTCTTTCTAGGGTATGATTGCTCTCCTTGTAATGGGTCTTTCCTGCTATTATTCTTTGTAATGCTGGGTTTGTGGAAAGATATTGTGTAAATTTGGCTTTGTCATGGAATATCTTGGTTTCTCCATCTATGGTAATAGAGAGTTTTGCTGGGTATAGTAGCCTGGGCTGGCATTTGTGTTCTCTAGGGTCTGCATGACATCTGACCAGGATCTTCTGGCGTTCATAGTCTCTGGTGAGAAGTCTGGTGTAATTCTGATAGGTCTGCCTTTATATGTTACTTGGCCTTTTTCTCTTACTGCTTTTAAAATTCTTTCTTTGTTTTGTGCATTTTGCGTTTTGATTATTATGTGACGGAGGTATTTCTTTTCTGGTCTAGTCTATTTGGTGTTCTGTAGGCTTCTTGAATGATTATGGGCATCTCGTTCCTTAGGTTAGGGAAGTTTTCTTCTATGATTTTGTTGAAGATATTTACTGGCCCTTTAAGTTGTGAATCTTCACTCTCTTCTATACCTATTATCCTTAGGTTTGGTCTTCTCATTGTGTCCTGGATTTCCTGGATGTTTTGTGTTAAGAGTTTTTTGCATTTTTCGTTTTCCTTGACAGTTGTGTCAATATTTTCTATGGTATCTTCTGCACCTGAGATTCTCTCTTCTATCTCTTGTATTCTGTTGGTGATGCTTGCGTCTGTGACTCCTGATTTCTTTCTTAGGTTTTCTATCTCCAGAGTAGTCTCCCTTTGTGATTTCTTTATTGTTTCTATTTCCATTTTTATGTCCTGGATGGTTTTGTACAAATCCTTCACCTGTTTGGTTGTGTTCTCTTGTGATTCTTTAAGGGCTTTTACCTGTTTACCTGTGTTCTCCTCGGATTCTTTGAGAATGTTATTTATGTCCTTCTTAAAGTCCTCCATCATCATCATTAAAAGTGATTTTAGGTCTGACTCTTGCTTTCCTGGTGATATGGGGAGTTCAGGAATTAATGTGGGAGAACTAGGTTCTGATGATGACATGTGTTCTGGGTTGCTGCCCTTGTATTCTTGACTTGCCTTTTGCCATCTGGTTCTCCTTGGTGCTACCTGTGCTGTCTCTGGCTGGACCTGTCTTTCCTTTCTCTTGGTTGTGTCAGAACTGTTTAGGTTGGGTGTCGCTGCTGAGGTTAGAGCTAGGGCCCAGGATCTGCTCAGTGCTTTGGTCCGGACTGGAAGGAATCAGGCTCTGGGCCAGGAGTGAGTTCCTGGATCCTGTGGGACCTGGTTACTCCCTGTTTGGGGCAGGTGTTGCTGCCTCCTTGCTTAAGAAGCTGCTCGAGTTAGAGCTCCTGGGAGCCACGCTTCCTCTGGTTCTGTGAGATTGGGTGCACAGTTGCCGACCGAGATCTGCTGAGCGCCCAGGCCCAAACCGGAAGGAACCAGTGCTCCGGGTCAGGAGTTTGTACTTGGGTCCCAGTGGGTCCCGGTTACTCCCTATTTGGGGCAAGTGTTACTGCCTCCTTGCTTAAGAAGCTGCTCGAGTTAGAGTTCCTTGGAGCTACGCTTCCTCTGGGTTCTGTGAGATTGCATGCAAGGATTGCTGCTCGAGATCTGCTGAGTGCTCAGGCCCAAACCAGAAGGAACCAGTGCTGGGGCCAGGAGTGAGTACCTGGGTCCCGGTGGGCCCCAGTTACTCCCGGTTTGGGGCAAGTGTTGCTGCCTCCTTGCGTAGGAAGCTGCTTGGGTTAGAGCTCCTAGGAGCCCTGCTTCCCCTGGGTTCTGTGGGATTTGGTGTAGAGCTGCCGCCTGGGATCTGCTGGAGCTCCGCCCAGACCAGAAGGAGCCGGCACTCCGGGCCAGGAGTAAATTGCTGGGTCTCAGTGGGTCCCAGTGGGTCCCAGTTACTCCCTGTTTGGGGTGGGTGTTGCTGTCTCCTTACCAGAGATACTGCCTGGGTCAGAGCTGCTGGGTGCCCCACTTCTGCCGGGTTTTGTGAGGTTCAGTGCAGAGCTGCCCCCTGTTTGGCTTCTTTAGGTCTGTGGGTTGCTCTTTATAATCCTGTAGGTTATAAGTTATATCACTTATAACTGAGTAGATAACATGCATGTGATTTTTTAAAAATTTGGTTAAAAATTTTTGCTCTCCTGTTCTTTCCCACCTTCTTGAAATCCATTGCATATAAAAAGGTCTTTAATTTATGATTAAAATACATGTGATCAGTTAAAAACTATATTATGTGTATGTAAGAGTGCCTGAATGTATGTATTGCACTATTAGGGACAGTGCCCTTGGAGGCCAGACATGTACATCAGATCTGGACCTACAGGATGTGGATGCTACCATGTGTTTGCTTGTAACTAAATTCAGCTCTTCTGGGTGCTTCTAACTACTGAGCCATCTCTGGAGCCCTACATGTTAGATCTTCATACAATGTCCTGTGTACGTTACTTTTTATTTTTCCTCTGTGCTTTAGGCTGGCACTTGTTTCTAAACATCCTCATGCCCTTCATTCCCTGTTCAGCTATTTCTCATCAATAAAATAACCCACTTGTTGGTTTCTTTTGACTTTTCTTATTATATTATTTGTGTGTACACATATGCACTTGCACACAATGGTGTACAAGTGGAGATCAGAGACACTTCTAAGAGTTAATTCTGCTATTGCCATTTGGATCACCTGGAACAAGCTTAGATCCTCAGGCTTGATGACAAATGTCCCTAAAACATCTCACCAACCCATCTGTTGATTCTTAATTTTAGTTAAGAACTTTTTGTGTATACAATTTGCCTTGCTTTCCCTCAGATTTCCCGATTGCCCAACCTGACTTTTGTTTCTATTGAGCACCTTTTAAGAATTAAGTAGTATACTTGACATGCAAAGTATTTCAATATAAATTTGTGTGTGTGTATGTGTGTGTGTGTGTGTGTGTGTGTGTGTGATGTGTGATTGAGCTTTTCTCACAGTATTGCCCCAATATGACTCTCTCTTCTCTCTTTCCCACTAGTACCTTCTGACCCCTGTAATTGTATTTTTTTTCTTTCATGCCATATATATATATATATGTGTGTGCGTGTGTTGTTAATATTGAAAAATATTGAAAAATTGTGAATGTTGCAAAACTTTTAACGTAACTTTTCAAAAATTTCACATATGTAAGCATATGTGTGGGATTATGTGTGTGAGTGCAGTGCCTGCAGAGAATCTAGACACTCTGGAGATGTGTCATAGCTGTTGTGAGCCACCTGATGTGTGTGCTGGAAAGCATTCCGAAGACCTCTTCCAGATAAGCCAGTGCCCTTAACTACTGATCCATCTCTCTAGCCCCATTACTGTATACTTTTAAAGTCGATATGACAGTACCTGTTTTCATTATCATTTAGTCAATCTTATGTTGATAGTGATACCATTTTGTCAGTTTTGAGCTTTCACACCAACCATGTATAACTACACTCTGTTAGGTGTGTATATCTGTGTATGTGGCAGGGGGTGACAGACACTGATACTTGAGTTTTGGGAGCCATGTAGTCTGCCACTCCTGGTTGGTGTTTTTGCTGTTTCAGTAGAGCAGTTGCACACAGCACAGTATTCCATATGGTCCCAGAGTACTATCTATGAAAGCCATGCTTTTAGTTTTGAATGAATACATTCATTAACTACATTGCAAGTTAAAGGAAAATAATAAATAGCAAATGATCACGATAAATGACATGTGGGTAGATAGGTTGAAAAATTGGTCAATAGGTCTGAGAAAGAGAGAGAGCGTGCAAAACATCATCAGTTTGGGCCCTTAAAATCTCCAATAGAAGTTGACTTGGGAAGCCTCTTAATGAGAGTCATCTGGAGTTCCCATTATGAGCAGAGAGTATCCTCTCAAGTGATATTCCCAATTGAAAAAAAAATAATGGTAGGAAGCTTACATCACCAAAACAGTCTCTCTTAACATCATCAGATTGTGCTCTCACAACATGCAACAAAAACCAGATAAAGAAGTTGGAATGAATTGGAGCTTCCAGTGGAGCTGCCTCTCCATGGCTGAGGTTTCCACTGTTCTAGAACAGGCTTCTTTTTCCACTGCAGGCACTTTTAGATCATGGGGTAAGCAATCATAAAGTCTGCTTGAAATGGTTCATGATTTAGCTGATCTGAAGAGCATGATACTTTTACTCTTGAGCTCTTTTATTCTCTTCACTTTCTGTTCCAGATTTATTGGTCAGCCCATTTGCAGACAAGAACTCAAGAAGGCACTGTACTTAAACATGCTTGGATCTGAAATGGGGAAAAGGGACAACCCTACTTCAGGTGCCAGCTTCTGAAACAGCACATGACAGTTTAACAGTATAACATTCCTGACACACAGAAATGCAACTGTGCTCCAGGGCCAGTGAAAATCTTCTCACATTAACTAGTGTTGTTCTGGGCCCACAGCTTATGAACTCCTAAAATCATACATCATAAAGGGGGTGAAGAAATGATTTCAGTGGCTAGGAGTATGTTCCATTTCTGCAGAGTACCTGAGTTCAACTCCCAGCACCTTTGTGGGGCTACTCATGGACAGCTGTAAATCTAGCTGAGAGTTGGGGTGGTATTTAACACCTTTGACCTCTACAGGTACCCACTAACAGAGACATTATTAAAAATAAGTATTTTAAATGATCCATTCTGATAATTAAAATGTTATGGTCATATATATGGGTGAATATTTAACTTTGACATGTTGTGAAATTTTTCCCTTGTGCTCACTGACTCAGGATACCCAAAGTTATATCAAGCTCATTTGAAGATGAAACTGACCCAGGACAATTCCATTGCATTCAACACCAGTATTCAGGTCTTATTAAATAAGACAGTCACCCAAGAAATCTTTGATATTTTTGAGAAGCCTTTCCTATCAAATAAAACTGAAACAAAGCCACACATGGTGTTCATAAAAGGTGTGGCTAGAATTAGCAAGACATTGATGTTGAAAAGGTTAATGCTTGCCTGGTCAGAAGGCCTGTTGTTTCAAAACAAATTCTCCTACATCTTCTACTTCTGCTGTCATGATGTGAAGCAGTTGCAGAGAGCTAGCCTGGCTGAACTGATCTCCAGAGAGTGGCCCAGTGCCTCAGCTCCCATAGAAGAGATCCTATCCAAATCAGAGAAACTCTTATTTATCATCGACAGCTTAGAAGTGATGGAATGTGATTTGTCAGAACAGGAATCAGAGCTGTGTGATAACTGCATGGAACAGCAGCCAGTTAACATACTGATGAGCAGTTTGCTCAGGAGAAAGATGCTCCCTGAATCCTCTCTCCTCATCTGCACTACCCCAGAGACATTTGAGAAAATAGGGGACATCATTGAGGAGACAAATGTGACAACAATAACAGGATTCACGGAGAGAACTATTAAGACGTATTTCCACGACGTTTTTCAAGATATGAATAGAGCTGAGGAGGCCTTCATGTTGGTGAGAAAAAATGAGCAGCTGTTCACTGTATGTCGGGTCCCTGTGCTCTGCGGCATGGTGACTGCTTGTCTAAAAACTGTATAATGAAGAGAAGAGATCCGGTCCCCATCTGCCGACGTATCACCTTCCTGTATACCACTCACATCTTCAATTTGTTCACTCCCCAAAATACTCAATATCCAACTAAGAAAAGCCAAGACCAGCTGCGGGGCTTGTGTTCTCTAGCTGCTGAGGGCATGTGGACTGACACATTCGTGTTTGGTGAGGAGGTTCTCAGGAGAAATGGGATCATGGACTCTGACATCCCCACTCTACTGGACATTGAATGCTTGGAAAGTTCAGGGAGTCTGAAAATTCTTACATGTTCCTTCACCCATCTATGCAGGAGGTCTGTGCTGCCATCTTTTATCTGCTAAAGAGCCATGAAGACCACCCTTGTGAACATGTGAAATGTATAGAGACACTCATCATTTTGTTTCTTAGAAATGTCAAAACACAGTGGATCTTTTTAGGCAGTTTCATCTTTGGCCTTTTACATGTTTTTGAACAAGTAAGCCTAAGGATATTTTTTGGCTACCAGTTGTGCCAGGAAATAAAGCATCAGTTGTGTAAGTGCCTGGAAACCATACGTGGCAATGAATTGCTTCAAGAACAGATAGATGGTATGAAGTTGTTTTACTGTCTTTTTGAAATGGACGATGAACCCTTCATAAAGCAGACAATGAACTGTGTGAAACAGATTAACTTTGTGGCTAAGAATTATTCTGATATTATTGTTGCTGCTTACTGCTTAAAACACTGTTCTAACCTTAAGAAACTATCCTTTTCAACCCAAACTGTCCTGCAAGAAGAACAGGAACACAGCTATATGTGAGTCTATTCAATATCTTTTCTGTCCCATATTCAGAATCTGTCCCTGTGTATTGATGATTTATATAGACATATTCAAACCGCAACCTTACTGGTTGTCCAATGATTAATGGTCAGCCTAGAAATGACATAACAACCGCAAACAACAAAAACAGCATCAACAGGTTGGGTGTATATATATATTATACATATGTATATATGTAAATATATATACATGAATATGTATGCATGTGTGTATGCATCTGTGTATACATGTCTGCATATGTGTGTATGCATGTACATAAACATATACATTCACACACACACATACATATATATATGAAACAATATAAAAGCTATCAGCTTGAGAGTTGGTGGTACACAATAGGTACAGGAGGGAGAAAGTGATAGAATAGAATTTCAATTAAATGGCTTTAAAAATAAACTTAAAATAACAGAGTTATTAAGGGTAAAAAAAAAGGAAATTCATCTGTTTTTGGCAACAGTTTACTTTTTATAAGATTCATTTTTCATTCATGTGTATATGGCTACATGTTAGTATACACGCTTGTGGAGATTGCCACAATGGCCAGAAGTATTCATCACATATCCCCTGGCCTTATAGCTAAATGCCAGTTGTCAGTTTTGGGATCCAAATTTTTATTCTCTGAAGAAAAGGAAACACTCTTAAATTAACCACTTCACTGTTTCCAAGTATAAGGGTACATGCCCATAATCCAAGCATTAGGGCAGGCCTGTAATATATAAGACAGTATATATAAGGAATACAACATATGAATCACACTTAGCCAGGTCTGAGGGTCTAATGCTTGTAACCACAGCTCCCAGGAAACTGAACCAAGGTTTTCTCTCAGCATTTTAAAGTAGTCTAGGATACATACAATATGGGGTTGAGGTTGATCAATGTGGTCTAAAGAGCGAGATTCTGTCTTCAAAAAATATCAAGTAACAAAAATACATGTGTATAATTTTTGATCTCTTGATTTTCTTTTTTCCATCCTAAGAAAAGAATCCAGGGCTAGCACTTTACTAGGAACAGAAGCCCTTGGTTTTTTTTTTGTTTTTAAATGTTATGAGCCATGGTTTTGCCTTCTATTCATTCTGTAACCAAGGATGACCTTAAACTTCTGATCTTTCTGAAACAAGAGAATAAGTTAAGCTGGCTGTTTAGGAGCCCTGGAAGGGACTTTCATTTTCTTAGTTATAGTGTCCTCAATATCAAAGCAGCAATGATATTAACACACCATACTGTACTGTGAGAATGGAGTGTGATTGTCTATGTCATGTGTGTTTTCTGCCCCTTCTGAGATATGAGCATCACACTCAAACTTTCTCTTAATCACCTAGCTGTAAACAACTTTTTAAAGGTTAAGTGTTCTGGGAGACATAGGTTCAGTTTCTGGACAAGTATGAGAACTTCAGTTTCATCCCTTGGATCCATATTTTTTAAATAAAAGGCTATACTTAGCAGCATGTTCCTATAATCCCAACACTAAGGAGGCAGAGACATGGCTTCCATATGCAAGCACATGTACGTACACATATGCACATGTGCATACACTAACAAACATACACACAAAACCATGTACTAAATTGACCCATTTCATATTATAATACATAAAAGGTGAGCTGCAAAGATGACTCTGCAGATAAAATGTGCTTGCCCTGAAGTATGATGACCTAAGTTCTGGCTATGCTTACTCTGTTTGTGGAGTCAATTTGGTACATTCATATACTATGAATGGCTTGACTTAACTTTTTGTCAATGAGTAAATCTGAAAGCACTGGTAGATTTATCATCTGTTTATTAATACCTTATGGGTATGAATGCTTTTACCTACATGTGTGTCTATACATGGTGTCCACATAGTCCCATGGTGGACGGAAAGAAGGTGTCAGAAAACCCTGGAATTGGATTTATGGATGGTTGTGAGCCATCATGTTGATGCTGGAAACTGAACTAGGGTCTTCTGCAAAATAAGCAAATACTCTTCACTAATACTCTTAAATACTGAACCACCTTTCTAGCCCCTTCAGTTAAATTTCTAACAGTGGAATATATTTCCTTCTCCTCTGTTACAGGAAAAGCTTCTAACCTATTGGGATGAAATATGCTCTGTATTCATAACAAATAAGAAACATCCAGGAACTCCAAATGAAACAAATTAGTTTAAGTGGTCCAGCCTGTTCTGTCTTGTATAATCGTTTGAAGTACAGCAGATGCCCATTAAAATACTTAAGTAAGTTAGAGATTGACTTTGATTTATTCATATCACAGAAGTAACAGAATAGCCTCCCTATCATCTCTCACATAACTGCATAAAAGAAGGCTTATACAGTCTAAAGTAGAACCTTACTTATCTTGATACCAATAATGTCTGTTGCTGACCATTCTTTAATGAGGACTGTCTCATGAATTGTAGGATGATGAGTGGGCTGGTGGCAGGGAGGCTCTGCTGTTTAGATTCTAATAGCTTCTTAATGTAATAGTCTATTTTACCTACACATGTTTACACATAGTTCCATATTGAAGAGAAAATTCACCCAGTTTGAGAACCAGTGAGCTGTGTCACTGGGTTACAAAATTAGAGTTATATGGTCATTATGGGATATAATATTTTGCCACAGATGAGAGCTCAGACTGGATAAAAACTGATGGATACCTCTCTTTGTTCTGCAGGGCAAATAATGTATCCTTCTTACCTACAAAGCAGCTGTTCTTTGATTTGATTCAAATGGAGAGTTTGCAATACTTGGAACTCAGTTTCACATACCTTTCCTGCACTGAGGTGAAACTATTGTGTGATGTCTTGACCCAGGCAAAATGCAACATAGAAATGCTGGTGTAAGTCTTTGTGTTTATCTAGTACATGGACTCCCCTCAACAGAGGCATATTGATTTTGATCTGTCTTGCTGTGATATAAATGCTCTGACTTAAGCAATAATAGAGGGAAAAAATGGTTTACTTGATTAAAAATTTCAGCTTATAGGCCATTACTGTGTGAAGCCAGGGTAGCAAAACCTGAAAGCATAGTCACATCACATGCACTATTAAGAGCAATGAGCAGTGGATTAATGTACACTTACTAGTGTTCATCTAATTTTCTCCATTCCTATATAGGTCAGGATTCTGTTCCCTGAGGAATGGTGTCACCCACAGTCGGCAGGTCATATCAGCTCAGTTAACTTCAACAACAACAAAAAAATGCCCATAAACATACCAAACAGGTCTTCTCCATCTAGTGAACCCCCTCAATGAGACTTCCTTTCTAAGTGATTCTAGATTGTGTCAAGTTGATATTAAAACCATCACAGGACTACAGTTTGTAATTTGTGAACTTGTGTCCTAGTTTTCTATTGTTCATGTGTAGACTTCCTCACATTAAGATCTAATCACAGCTAGTCAATGAGAAGAATCAGTTGGTTAAGGCACTTACTGCCAACCTGACTTCTATCCTAGGACCCGTATGGATAAAGGAAAGAACCAACTTCCACAAGTTGTCCTCGTTTGTTCCACATTCTCCAAATAGTCTTTTGCATACTATAGGATATGTATTTGAACATGTACACACAATGTAAATAAATAAATTAATTTCATTTGAGTAATTTATAATAATTTAAAATGCTGGGTTGTTATGATGTTTTGTTGCTCTCCCAGCTTCAGCCTTAACAGTCTGTAACTCTAGTTCTAGAGGATCTTATACCTTATGAAAACTACAAGCACAAATTAAGAATGTAATACAAAAACACACACAGGTAAAATACTCACATGTGAAATAAAAACGAGTACATCTAATTTAAAGTTAACTTGAACTGATTATGGAATGTGAAAGTTAATTTTTAGATGGTTAAATCCACTTTGGATTATCATGGCTTCAGTTCAGATTTCATGGCTTCTGAACTACCCTAGAACTCAGAACTCTTACTGATGAGTGTAAAATCTATGAGTATATAACTCCATTTCTGAAAGATAGGTGCTTCCTGAACCGCTTTTGGCATTTGTTCAAACCTGAAAAGTTGAAATTCTTACTGGCAGTAAAGTGAATGAGAAACCTATGGTCATTGATTATACATAGATGGAACTCAGATATTGTTGATGGCATGAATTTGATTCACAAGGATGTCATGTGCTTCATATATAAAGTTCAATGATGGACAGGAATGTGGTATTAGAGGCAAGGATAATAACAGTTCCTGGTTTGTGGCTAGTGACAGAAGATGGGGGTGGAGAACTACAATTCTTAAAATTCACTTTTAACCTGTTTTTCTGCCTTGGCTATTATTATTCTGTAGGCTTCTATGATAACCATACTTTTGAATGACTTAAGTATATTGAGTTATATAGCAAGAAAATAATTAAGTAGAAAGTAGCCACAGATATCTAGCAAATTATCATCAGATCTGACACATCATCAGAGGAGACTAGGATAGCCCAATGAGAGAGAAAACTAAAGATGACATATCAAAGCCTACAAACACACAGCAGAATTTGACTGAAGAAATCTCACTGAATCAGTCAGGGAAAAATTCTTATCTCCTGTGCTGGGATGCAGAACAGGGTGTCCATTTTGGGGCCCCAAATAAAAGAAAATAACAGCAGATACTGAGTAAAAATAACATGAGCAAGACAGGTGCTTTGGCTTATCCAAGAGAAATGATTGGAGAGGCCTTGACACAGCCCTGCTTATGTTCTCTATGGAGAGTTCCAGGCAGAGTGGAGCATTATCTCAACCTATGAGTTCCTTCCATCCTTCTCTTTCATGTTGTATGATATTATAATGCTGTTGCATAAATAATAGTAACTTTGGTTGGTACTGGATTACCATACATCAATTCTCAGAAACATGGTGATTTTACTCTTAGGCTTTGAGACTGGTATCCCCACTCCTTATTACAAATACATAGGGGCTAGCCCATCCCAGGACAGAGTCTTAGAGGACATTTGCAATAAATGTACTGGAGTCTGGGACAGAAAAGACCACCATTTTGCTGAAATGAGTTCAATTTCAGCAGGTTTAAACAGCAGATCAGAATTTACCAATATAGTATATGTTACATCTGGTAACTCAAGGGCTTCACACACATACACATACCAATAAATAAATGTAATTTTTAAACTCATCTGGAAAGTTGACTGGTTGGGTAAAGAGTACTTGCTACCCATGCAAAAAACCAAGGTTTAAATTCTGTCCCAGCACTCACACTATACACTCATAGCTTATAATCATTGTAACTCTAATTCTAGTGGACATGATATCACCCATCTTGTCTGTCAAGGCATCAGCCACACATTTTGATGCACAAAAGTACATATAGGGAAACATTCATACACTAAAAATAAATATTTTCTGTTGTTTAATAAAGAATATTATCAAGTTCTGAGAGGTCTCAAACCTTCATGGGAATAACAAGAGAAAGTATGTAGACAGAAAAGAATATGATGTCATAATTTTCTGGCAGGCTACAACACTGTAACCTTATACCTGATGACTGTGAGAACTTTGCCTTCGTCCTGAAGAGGAGCAAGACCTTGAAGACTCTTGATTTGGCAAGTAACAACTTGGACCAAGGGATATACTCACTGTGTAAGAATTTGTGCCTCCCAGACAGTGTTCTGAAGAACTTAGTGTAAGTGGTCTTGGGAAATACACACTGGGGAGAACTGTGGAAATCATTTCCAACCTGCCTCTATTTACTAAAATCTACCAAGTGCGTCTGGGTAAATTCCTCAGTGAGTAGGTGTACTTTCTATGCTGACAACAGCAGAACTTGATGTTTATAATCCTAGAGCTAAGGACTCAAGATAGGTATATGTCAGGAGCCAACATAGGACAAGCTAATAACTAGCAGGTGATCTTCCCAAGATGATCTGCCTAGGATTAAAGTAATTCATGGTCAATTTGCTCTCATAGGTGAGGCCAAGGGGAAAATCATTTTAGGAAATATTCCTGCTATTAATATGCTTTTCCTGTTATAATTAAACACATATAACAATCGCTAGGTGTTAGCCTACCCTTTTGAGCAGATCTCTGCAGATCTACAAAAGATGTACTGTCTTGTAGTGATGTTATGTAGACAAATATATGACTTCTTAATTCTTAATTATGATCCTATAAGAATTCCTAAAATTATATCAGTATTTATTAAGCTCTTTTATAGTGAGATTGCTATTAGGTCCTTTCTGATAGTCGAAACTGTAATGAGTACTCTGCCAGTCTCTGTCACCAGTTAACTGCTTCTACTACACAGAGTATATTCCAAAAGCTTGTAAAACCATTAACCAAAGGTCATAAAAAGTGAACTATGTTTATTATAGGTGCTAGTACAGAAGATAAAATGCTGACTGGGTTTATCCATACAAAACTTCACTAATAACATAGTTATGTTTTTTTTAACTTTCTATGAACCGAGGAACTGTGACAGGTGATGAAGGTCTAGCCAGATAATTACTTCTACTGGGTATGCATGTAAACATTCTCTGTTGTAAAATTCTATTTCAATTTATGATATGAATTTATATGTAAACTTGTGATGAACTTTTTATCATGTAATCAGGTATTCTGAAAGGTGTGTAAGTGCTGAGGACAAAGAGAAGAGACAGAACTGGACTGAGGAGAACTTTTTTAAACAGAACACTTTTTAGTCAGATCTGAACAGAACTTTTAAGGACAGAACTGAAGATAATTATTTTAGTAAGTGCACAAAACTGTATAGACAGAACTGACCTCAAGAATAACTTAGAAGTAAAGACATAGCAATGGGACAAAGGCATTGAGAGTAAGAACATTATTTTGACATCAGAGCAGGAGGAGAAAGCAAGGTTAGAAGGAGAATGTTGTTTGGATTTTCACATCAAATATTGTACTACCCGGCCATGCATATTTCATTGTTTTGTATACAATGTACAAGTAGGTTCCTATATTACAGCTGAAAAGCACTATACAATGTTATGAAGAAACCTTATGTATAGATACAAGAAAACCAAACTGTTTGTAGTTCCCGACATAAATGCAACTATTAGAAAGCTGAAACCACTGAATACATGTTACAGGTGATGTTTCTGTTAAGACACATTGTTTGGATTTTCGAATTAACACTGTACCACCCTGCCATGCATATTTCTTTGTTTTGTATAGAATGTACGAGTAAGTTCCTATATTACAGCTGAAAAGCACTAAACAATGTAATGAAGAGTGGAATGACTTAGAAATTATAAGATAACACAAAATAAATCTAAAAGAGCAATATGCAGAATGTAGAGGGAAAGAGGAAAGAAGTAGCTATAGGGAGAACAGAAGGAACAGGCAGGCTTCTCTTTACCATGGGACAGAACAGATCTTTTTTAAATAATAAGGCAGGCTTAGTCTTATTAAAAGAAACAAAGCTTTCTTCTTACAAACTTGGGTTTAATTCATTTAACAATAAAACCTTAGAAGTGTTTTCTTTCTCTATGGAATAAAGATTGGAGCTCATTTTGCATCTAGAATGATCCTTGTTTTTTTGCTCCAAATGCATATGTAAGTATAGATGTGTGGTGTGTGTGTGTGTGTGTGTGTGTGTGTGTGGTGTGTGTGGTCTGTGTGTAAGTATTTAATTATGAGGATCAGGCAAGCTTAGCCTAACTGGCTTGAATGGAAATGTATAAGTACTCATGTGTGAATCTGTACATGAATTTATGTGAGTTTATACATATTTGCTTATGTAAACCTTTTTCCTTCTGTGAGCATGATTCTCTTCGGTTCAATAGAAATTTATTTCTCCTAACTTCCTCCTAGCCTGACAAGTAAGAGTCATCTGGACAAAATAGAAAATCTCTAGCAGTTAATTCTTTACTTAATGTCCTGTTGTTTTAGGATAAGGTGCTAAATATCAGAGACTGCAGTTTCTGGTTTCCAGAGGAACACAGAAGGCAGGTCAGCTACAATAGCAAAGTAACTTAGACTTAGATAAGTAAACATTATATCATTATACAGCAACCCTAAATATCTAGTAAGACAAGTCTTAACCCCATATGTCATAAGACAAAAGTCTTAGCATCCATCAAACACTCTTCTCCCTCTGCTGCCTCAAGGAAAACTAACAAGAAAGAAGACCCTGTTGGGGTTGGCCCTCAGTAGGTATGTCCTAGAACTGAAGGATTAGCTTTATTGGTGAGTCCCAGTTTCAAAAATGGTAGATAGCAACTAAGGATGAAAATTTGCATCATCCTCCAACCTCTTAACACAGGAGCACATATGGAGCATACACTTTCTTAGATTTTTGAGGCAGTATAGATATACAAGTGGTAGTCTAAGACACTGGTGCCTAATCTCAACAAACCAGACTCCTTACTCCACAATAGTGGAAACCAGACAGTTTCCTGTGGGAAAGGGATGCCTGTCTAGGATAGCTGTGACTTTTGATAGTGATGATGTGAGAATATTGTTTAAATCTATAATGGGCTAGGACAGTTAACCAGTCTCTCATTCCTTGGGTTTAGAATGCAGCCAAAGTATGCTTTGGTGTAGTACTGGATTCTTTCTTTCCTTGAATTTTCATAGTTTCTTTGTTGACCTGCTGACTGAAGGAAAGTCTTCTATGGAATCCTGTCCAGAGACCAAGGCATTCTATAAAATACCACCCAGACAAGTTAACTAGTTTTAATTTCTTCCCATTGATACAATCCCATTGCAGAAGTTTCAAAGCACAAACCTTAGAAAGAAAGACAAGCACAAGGAGCTGGAAAGGTAGCTAAGTGGTTAAGAAAATACACATTGCTCTTCCAGAGGATCCATTTGTTTCCTAGCACTCAAATTAACAAGCACTTTTAGCTCTAGGTTTGAAGAATTAAACCACCTCCACAGTAACCCTACTCACATGGACAGACCCACACATAGCATTCATAAATGTACATAGTTAAAAACAAAATTTTAGAACACTTACTCATGCACATATACATCATGGTTGATTTCACATCCCTGTATTTCCAAATGTACAGCAGTCTGAGAAAGGAGTATTTCAAGTTCAAGTTCTACCTTCAAAAGAGCCATGGAATGTTTGAAGGAGAGAACCAACTCCACAAAGCTATTCTGACTTCCACATGCATACTATGATATGTACCTGCAAACATCATGTATACACATATACAGAAAAATAAATTAGATTCTCTCTACCCATAATTGATTTTTTTGCTATTATAATTTCATCACAGCAACAGAACTGAGACTAAACCACATACACATTGTTTGCCAAAATATTTTTTCATAGTTTATTATACAACACAACTTTGATATAGTTGCCTATATTACAATATTCACATAGCCATTAAAAGCATCATTAGAGACACTGATTGAGGCATTGTTAATATAAAAGATTTATAAAATTTATATATAAAAAGATTTGGTAAGGTTTTCAATTAATTACTCAGGTTCAATACTAGATCTTAATGTGAATCAGAAGAAATGAAGGGGGATGTGTTCTGATAAGACAGAAGTTCCTCCTCTTGCTTGAATATTTTACTACTGTTATTATGTGTAAATTTGTGGGATTATTAAAGGATTATTTTTTCCTTCTATGCCCTTTATTCCCTCCTACAGATTGGCCAAATGCTCCCTCAGTGATCAATGTTGGAAATACCTTTCTTGTGTTCTTCAGCACAACAATACTCTGGGCTTTCTAGACATCAGCTGTAATGACCTGAAAGACAAAGGACTGAAGATTCTCTGTAAGGCTCTAACTCTACGACACTGTGTCCTTGAATACATATGGTAGGTTTCTTTGAACTTGGTCTTGGAGGCCCTGTTTAGGAATCTTTAATGTATATACCTGAGAATATGGAAGTTGGAGTCACTCCAGTTCTTTTTCCTGAAGACCCTTTCTTTAGGACAGATCTGTGCCTTGATCTCTGTATCATGGTTTTGATATGCAGTGGGTAGCTGCTTAGAATATAGACACAAAGGACTGAGATAAATAAAGGGATTATGTCTTGAGCACAAGGAATGGTTGTTTGAAAACCATTTTCTAGCACTAGGTGCTAAAAAATGAATAGTGACTTTTTGTAATCACTGTGACTCTAATGAACTATCTGATATAAGCAACATAAGGGATGCAGGGTTCATTATGTGTCATGTTATGGAATGGTCTAATTTCTATTGTTAGAGAAAAGTGTATGGTAGAGTGACTTTGTGGATCAGGAATCAGAGTGTCAAACCAAAATCAAGGTCCTTAAGCCCCACATAATATCCCCCATTTACCTGTTAGACCTCAGTATTCCAGAGATCCCACAACATCCCAAAACAGTGGCTCCATCTGGGAAATAAGTGTTTAAACACAGGAGTCTATAGAAGACATTTCAAGTCCAAAGAAAGAGGAAGACATGGAAAACGGACCCTAAAATACATGTGTGAATTAGTGTGTGTGAAATTTCAAGTAACAGTAATCAGAAGAGAAATGACAGAATACTTGACTTCAAATTATAAAATCAAGAGGTATACGGGTAATTTATTGTGGTTGTCAGTTTGAACATGCCAAGTGATTAGTATTCCTGGATCAAATGGCTTTAGATGACAAATCCAGATGTGTGCTATTTGGGAGAATACTGTTACCTGATCTGTTGTGAAATCTTATTCATAACATTTTTGTTCTCTCTAGAAAGGTGATAAGGAATAAAGTGCAAATCAAATGGAGAATGTTTTTTTCCTTCTAATGGTGTCTTTCTAAACCCACTAAGGTGCCATACAGGATGTATTATAAAATCATTAAAACTATTTATGCTTCCCCAGCACTATAAAGAATGAAGAAAAGGATTTTAAAAGTATAAACCACTTGAAGACTCTAAAAGTACTATGTATTTTAAATTCATTGGGAGGGCCAAAATCAGTTTTCTCCAATAGAATGAAATTTAGTATATCATAGTAGACTTCATACTCAGGGAAAGTTGGCAAACATAAAGTGGACTCTGTTTTGTATGCTTTATTTGGTTGGTCTTTTTTAACCAAAGTAGGCTAGAATCAGATACCATGTCCTTTTTAGTCCCTTGATATAAAGTATAAACCTTGAAAGCTCAACAGTAGCCTCTCCTACCCTACTTTATATATGTTTTGGGTTACCCTTGTGCCCATCTCCATTTTCATATGAGTTACTTGTATTCATTTATTGATAAAAATTATTATTTAACATAATTTTATTTTAACTTTTAAAAAGATTTTTTTTGCTTCAACTAATGTGTGTGTACTTCTGAGTGTTTGTGAATGCAAGTCCCTACAGGAGGCTGCAAGAAGGAATTGGATCCCCAGGAATTGGAATTACAGGTGCTTATGAGCTTCCTGTCATAGATTCTAGCAAACCAACCTGGGTCTTCTGCAAGAAAAATGACCCTTGAACTCTGAACCACCTCTTTTTAGTCCCCTGTTTTAACTTTCATTACACTGTAGTGTAATTAATCTTATAGGAATTTTAAATATCTGACTGTACTTGATGTATTCAGGTTTTGTTGTCTGTTGACCACTGAGGAAATGCTGTTTTCTGAATCCTTGAGTGTTGTCTTTAGTTTCAGGCATCATTGAGCCTTGTGAAATGCTTCCTCTTCAGAACTGGGAGTAACCACAGTATTGTGATTTTTCTCTTTCAGTATGACATCTTGTCTCATCACTTCTAGTGGCTGCCATCACCTGGCTAAAGTACTGAGGAACAACAAGAACTTGAAGGGCCTAAATGTTTCAGAAAATAAGCTAAAAGATGCTGGTGTGAAGCTGCTGTGTGATGCTATAAAACATCCCAACTGTCAGTTACTGATTCTTGGGTGGGTGTCATCAAGGTTTATCTCTGTCTTTGAGGGTGCCAAAAGGTGTGATGGTCAATTAATGTGCAGAAAAAGAAATTAAAACTCCATACAGGGCTGGAGAGATGGTTGAATAGTTTAGAGTACTGGCTACTCTTTGAGAGGTCCCAGGTTCAAGTCCAACAACAACATGGCAGTTCCCACCTGTCTATGACTCCAGTTTCAGGGAAATCACCAACTTTATACATACACACATGTAGATAAAATACCAATACACATAAAATAAATAATTAATTCCATAGGGACAACATAGCAGTTAACAGTGGTTGTGTTAATAAGCCACTCCACAACTTCAAGCCTAGAAGCTGTGCATTTTTACTATTGGCTGATTGCTAGTCTAACCAGGTATGATGTATCTGGACTGGGAGTACATACAAAGTTGATCATATAGGAAACTATAATATGGAGCAATCTAACTGTTGGGAGTGGATGCAGGAAAAGGAGATAGTATGTGGATGGTTGAAAAGATACATGGATATACAGGTGGAGGCTAAGAAGGATGAATGAATGTATACATAGGAGGAGGATTCACAGTTGCATGTGGGAAAAGGGCCAAGTGGAGGAGTCCTGGAGGCTTCCAGGTGGCAGGTCCCACATACAGGAGAAAGGTCTGGAGTTCCAAAGGCTGGAAGCTTTGGTGACAGCAGGCCCCAATCATATGAGGAAGTCCTTGATTCCAAAAGGGTTTATTTTCATGGCAGGTGGTGGATGGTTCTGGATGTACCCCCTGAAACTCAGTGCAGACCTGAGTTAAATAGGGAGGGAGAAAGGGGAGGTTCTGAGGAAGGTTTAATTGGCTCCACCCTCTGGCCTTCATTAGTATGTAAATCTTTCTAGAGCCTAAGGCCTATACTCACACCCTCTACCTGTGCACTTTGGGAGGGGCTGTAATGGCCTAGTGACTGAACAATGTAGACCCATGGAGATTAGACTGCTTGTCAGGACCCTGGGTTCTGGGGACATGGCTGAGCTCCTGCCGTTTCTCCCTTGGAGTCTTGGGTTCCAGGCCCAAGCCCAGCCAAGAATCAAGATACCCTTACGCAGTCCCACAGTTGCATGCAATAAAAAGATTTTTATTAACTGGGTGGATGCACATTTGCTTGGATAAATGCATAGATGGTTGGCTGGATGAACACATGGACGGATGTCCACTGGAGGTGACAGGAGTGACTAGACCACAGCTCACTGACTTATTTAAGTGACATGGCAACTGCTATGGCTGCCATGACAAAAAGAGATGAATGGCTCATAGTGTAGGAATTTATTGGTAAACACAGGAGTGTATGGTAGAAGTGAGATTGTGCTATCATCAGGGATGGTTCCTTTAGAGGACTAAGACAAGGAGTGCATTCCAGGCTTTTTTCATTGACATGAAATTGGTTGTCTTCTCCCTGTGTCTTCACAGTTATACAAGATTAGATCCCACAGATGTCCTCACTTTAACTTAGTTGCCTCTGTAAAGATTCTTTCTCAAAATCTAATCCCACGGGACCTTGTGGATTAGAAGTTCAACCAATGAATTTTGGAGGGAAATGATTTAGTCAAGTGTAAAATGAATCTCAATATTTCAAATCAAAAGATATCAAGGTGTTGGCTCAGAACTCACCAACCCTTGTCCTTGGTTTCATTGTATTACACAGTACAAGGTCCAGTTTCATCCCAGATTTCTAGGACTTGGGCAGCAAACTATTAGTGCTATGTCACCATAGACATAGATAGTGAGAATGGCCAATTGTGGTCAATTTGCCAATGAAAGTAAAATTTGATAATGTGAACACTAGGCTTTTAAGAGACTGTCCTCAGAGGGTAGAAAGTGAGCATTAGGATAAATGACTAACCACCTACAAACATTCCTTCTCACCCTGACATAGACCTATTCTTTTTTGTTTTAGGTTGGAAGCCTGTGACATAACTTGTGCCAGTATCGAGGACCTTCAGTCTGCTTTTCTCGAGTCTAATACCTTGTGTAATATCAACCTGAGTAGAAATGACTATGAAATTAGTAGATTGGATTTATTTGGGAAGCTTGGAACAACAGAACTGTCCTTTTCATCTGATTGGGTGAGCTGGCCTCTGTTCTTGATATGTTGAGTCATTATAGATAAGAAGGGATTAACTGAGATCTAAAATATGAAGCTAATAATATATTCATTGAAGAGCTTATTATTCTTCAAGTAATAAGAGCTGGGGAGGTGGCTCAGTTCATAGAATGCTTGTCACATAAGCATAAGGATCAGAGTTGCATGCTCAGAATCTACATAAAAACCCAGGCATGGGGTTTGCAATTGTAACCCAGTACTAGAAAGGTAAGTACAAGAGGATCTTAATGTTCCCTGGTCAGTGAGTCTAGTCAAATTGGTGAGTTCTAGGACAAATCAGTGACCCCATCTCACAAATCAAGAATGGTATCTGAGACTGGCCTCTGGTCTCTGCCTGTTTACACACATATACACACACAAAATGCAAGTAACTCAATGGTGAGTAAGGTGATTGTCACACCCATAATAATCCTGCAACTGCTGCACCAGTAAGCATATCTTATCAAGAAACTCCACCTCTCACTGAGGGCCTATGGGCAGTTAACTGGTGTTTGAGGAGGGGACACAGTAAAAGATTTTTAAAATTTAAAATAAAAATAAATTCAAGTAATATTTTCTCACTGCACTGGAGTATCTGTTGCAGTGAGTAGATTAAACATAAAGCCATATTTTTACCCCGTGACTGGTGAGTAAACATGTACTGATGATACTTGATTCTATGATAAGGATAAAAGATAAATACAATTGTAAACATAACTGTTTATGCAGATAGACCTCATATAAGATTGTTTGGATCTCCAATATGAAGGCATACCTAATCACTCACTCTTTTCTTCCAACAAAGTTGTCATTAGTTACATGAGATATCATTTTAACATTTCAAAATTTTAATATAACATGGTCTTTATGTTAGGTGATTTGATTTTTGCCCACCTGAAGCCTAAGTGAGTGCTCTGATAACATTTAAGTTAGGCTAAGTGAGCTAGGGTGTTCTACTTATAGGTAAAGGTTTATGTTGTGCATTTGTCATATAAGCATGTGATCCAGAGTACTTTATATAAGATATTTTGTAAGTATGATATTCAGTATATAATATTATTTTTAAAAATAATATTATTTTTCACCATTCTCCATGTGGTTCCCTTTTTCCCACTATGGTCTTGAAACATATATGAGATCAAGGAAATTTTTGTGAAAGTGTGTGAGTTCAAGTGCACATGTGTGTATGGATTGTGTACACAAGTGTGGAAGCAAGAGAACAGCCTGTCATCACCATCCATCATCAGTTGCCATCCCGTTACTTTTAAAATGGGGTCTCTCACTGGAACCTGTGACTAACAAATTCTTTAAGGCTGATTAGCCATCAAGTGCTAGGGACCTGTCATCCTTTTCTTCATTGGTTCTTGGAGTACAGTCATATGCCACTATTTCCAGCTTTTTATGTGGATGTTGGGAATTAGCCTCAGGTCTCATTCTTTTCACTTCACTGGGAGATTCATCTCCCCTGGCCCTAAAGACCAGGGTCATTTTAGGTAGTTATTCAGCTATTCACTTCTAGGAAATGAAAGCCTTATCATGGTGCCCAACATTTTGACATTACAATATAGCACACACACACATACAATTCACATTAATAATCTTTATAGTTGGCTTACAAAAGAAATCTTATTGTTCTGAGTAAACCTATGTTTGTTCTAGAAATTTACATAGCTGCAATCTTCTGCATGTGGCTCATGAGTCACAGGTGGAATATGTCTACTATATATTGAGTTATAATATTTATAACTCCAGTTGCCTATTTTGGAAGAAGACACAAACTCACTTCTTTAAGATTTACTCTTGCAAATTTACCTGGCCCTTGGAAATGTTAAGTGCCTACTCAAGATTTCTTTCTTACTTGGTGTTGGTTAGAGGTTGAGAGGGTGCCAAGCTGTAGAGGATGCATAACAAAGTAGAAAGAGGTGAGTTATCTGTCATTTTCTAAGCCTTTCAGCTTTGTGTTTGTTTCCAATTCATTTGTGTTTACTTTGCACCCTGGAACAAGGTATCAGTTTCTCAGGTTTGATCTGCAAAGTAAGAGTCATTATTTGATATAAGAAATTAAAAAATATATAGGTGTCAGATAATGTTTTAGATCTTATAAAAACAAGTTAAGAGTTTTTATTTTCATCTAGTCTCTTACACCACATTGGAAAGTCTCAGACAGACAGACATATAATACAATTAATATATGAACTAGGAATATTGTTCATTCTTAGAGGGCAAAGCTACTAAAAGTATAAAATATACATAATGTGATAGTTTGAATGAAAATGTCTCATACACTCAGATATTTGAATATTTGATCTACAGTAGATATTACTATTTGGTAGATTTAGAGGTATGATCTTGCTGTACCATTCCAAGTAATCTTTCTCTTCTTCATGCTTTTGTTTCAAGTTGTGGTTAAGCTTCCTATTCCTACTGCCATTCATTACTGTCCCCATTCTGATAGACTCATATCAGCTGGAACCCTAGGGTTTTATACAAATATGCCCTTCTTATTGTAAGTTGCCTTGGTCATGGTGTTTTACTTCAACAATATGAAAGTAATTAATACTGAGTGAAAAAAACAGAAACAGGAATGTGTGGGTGTTTGTGTGTGTGTGTGTGTGTGTGTGTGTGTGTGTGTGCGCACATGCATGAGAACAGTTAGCCAAAGGGCTAAGATCAGACTAAGATTTTTGGAAGAAATTGTTTGGGGCTTGAAAAAAATATTGTCAACCTTTTTCCAAGTGTTCTATGCAAAACCCTAAGACTTAGATGGAATCAGTGGAATCCTATCATCATTCTGGATGTTGACATGGAACTATAACAGACTACAGTTGGGGTGTAAAATTCATAGTGCAGAGATAGGCAAAGTAGAAGCTACAAAGAAGCTCAGTCAAATAAAGTTTTTGAAGCAGGAAGAAGGACATGAGTTCAGATCTTCAGCATCCACATAAAAAAAAAATGTTGATTGTGGTCTCATATGTCTGTAACCTTAGGGCCAGGGAGAATGGTGGAGCCAGTAGGCTCCCTCAAGGTAACTGACCAAACAGTCCATGAATGGCAATTTCGATGTGAGACAATGTCTCCAACATATAAGGTGGAAAACAGTTAAAGACTCCTGATATTAATCTCTGGTAGACACACACACACACACACACACACACACACACACACACAACCACACCAACAAATTAAAATTGTACCTTATTTTTAATTTTTTTTTGTGCATTCAGAATTTGCCTGCATGAATGTTCTGGTTTAGAGGCCAGAAGATGGTAAGTGATGCCTTGTAACAGAAATTACAGATAGTTGTAAGAAGAATTTTTGGGAATTAAACCTGGGTATTCTACAAGCGTAACTAGTGCTCTTAAGCACTGAGTGATCTCTCCAATCCCCAAATCATGGTTTTATGGAAGAAACTGGATGTTAAACATGTATCAGCATACCATTTCATAGCATGGATATGTTACACTATTAGAGGAAACATCAGCATCTCCTGAACTTGGCCTTAGAAAAAATTATGGAGGGAAAATGAGACATTGGGAAGCACAAAAGGAAGGGTGAGAGTCTAGAGAAATGGCTCCTCAGTTAAGAGTACTTACTCTCACAGAGGACTCAGCTTCAGTTCCCAGCACCCAACATGGCAGCTCACAACTGCTATAAAACTGGTTCTAGGAGATCTGGTTACTGACTACCACAGACACATGCACACATTTGGTACACATAAACTTACACAGGCACAAACATTAAAAATAAAGACTTTAAATTGTAAAAGATAAGTTCATTTATTAATGCTGTTTTTTTGTACATCTTTCTAGGCTATAAATTTTCAACTTTAGTAAAGAATCCCAGGCATTTCTAGTTTCTAAGAAAAAGAAAAATACTTCTTGTGCATCAGAAGCAGTGTGTAAGCAGAAGCAGAAAAGAAGGGTGGACATTCTGAAGCAAGAACATACACCATGTGTCTTCTAACCTCAAACTTCGTCCAAAAGAAAGAGAGGAGGATCTTTATTTTGTTGCATTGTATAAAAAAATTAGAGGTTACAAGCATTCCAATGAAATATGATTTCTTTTTATACCATTTAGATGTGTTTTACAAGATAGATTTGGCTTTTCGTTTGTTCTACAGTTTCAGACTGTTATGCTAAAATGACTGCCTTACAATGACATTTTTCCCACACTGGTTTCTTAAGCACCCAATAAAAGTAGTAAGTATCTTTAAGTAGTGCTTTGGACTCTCTTAACAGAAGTTTTGCCTTTCGTTAGATTAGCAGAGTGTTATTGTTGGTCCAGGCAATAATGTTACTCTAAAAGTTTGTTGTAGAAATTTTAATTGGCTATGCATGAGAAGCCCTTAACAGAGACCTGAGACCAGATACTCAGATAATGGAAATTGTTGATGTTTTGTTTTGTATTAAAGAGTGAGTTAGGCATTATCTAAATCTACTTGCTTCTCATTTCAAATATTAATGCATCATAGTTTGTGTGTGTGTGTGTGTGTGTAGGAGTACATGAGCATAGGTAACCGCAATGGCCAAAAGTGGACCTCAAAATTCTTGAACTTAAAGTTTCAGGCAGTTGTGTGCTGTCTGTCACAAGTATTTGGAAGTGAACTTATGTCCTGTGAGAACAGTCTATGAGTAGTACTCCATTGTGTATATGTACCACATTTTCTGTATCCATTTCTCTGTTGAAGGACACCTGGGTTCTTTCCAGCTTCTGGCTATTATATAAATAAGGCTGTTATGAACATAGGGGAGCATGTGTCCTTATATATGTTGGAACATCTTTTGGGTACATACCCAGAAGTTGTATACCTAGTCCTCAGGTAATAATATGTCCAATTTTCTGAGGAACTGCCAGAGTGATTTCCAGCATGGTTGTATCAGCTTGTAATCCCACCAACAATGGAAGAGTGTTCCTCTTTCTCCACATCTTTGCCAGCATCTGCTATCACCTGAGTTTTTGATCTTAGCCATTCTGACTGGTGTGAGATGGAATTTCAGGGTTGTTTTGATTTGCATTTCCCTGATAACTAAGGATGTTGAACATTTCTTTAGGTGCTTCTTGTCCATTTGAGTTTCCTCAGTTGAGAATTCTTTGTTTAGCCCCGTACCCCATTTTTAATAGGGTTATTTGATTGTCTGGAGTTTAACTTCTTGAGTTCTTTGTATACATTGGATATTAGCCCTCTATCAGATGTAGGACTGGTAAAGATTCTTTCCAAATCTGTTGGTTGTCATTTTGTTCTATGGACAGTGTCCTTTGCCTTACAGAAGGTTTGCAGTTTTATGAAGTCCCATTTGTCAATTCTTGATCCTAGAGTACAATGGAGTATTACTCAGCTATTAAAAACAATGAGTTCATGAAATTCTTATGCAAATGGATGTAACTAGAAAATATCATCTCAGTTCAGTAACCCAATCACAAAAGAACACACATGGTATGCACTCACTGATAAGTGGATATTAGCTCAAAATCTCACAATACCCAAGATACAACTAATAGACCACATGAAAGAAGACCAAAGTGTGGGTGTTGTCGTACTTCTTAGAAGCAGTAACAAAATACTCATGGGAGCAATTATGGAGACAAAGTGTGGGACAGAAACTTGAATGATGGGCTGTCTGAAGACTACTCTAATTTACAGTCTACCAGAGCCTGACATATACAAAGGCAGATGCTTGCAGCTAACTATTGAACTCATCATGGGGTTCCCAATGGAGGAGTTAGAAGATTGAAAGGGCTGAAGGTGTTTGTGTTAGACATCTGTGCATGGCTTGGAACAGACCACATCAAACCAAATGGTCCCAAGGGGTGTTTATTCAGGAGATAGGGCAAAGATGGAGTGGGGGGAGTAGAAGAAGATGGAAGAAGAGAGAGGAAGAAGAGAGGTCAGGGGGTTCTGCCTGTCTTATATAGGCAGCAATGTAGTCTCTCCAAAGTAAAAGTAAGGTAGTCAGGTGGATTCTGGGAATGTATGGCAGTTGCCTTGGCAATGATGTGGGGTCACCTAGATGTGATGTCACTGGGTTCAGAGCCTAATACCAACATACCTCCCTTTCTCTTATAATGAGAAGAACAAAAGGGGAGGGAAGCCGATGGTGAAAGCGGAGTCCGGGACATAGTGTTTCTTAAACAACTACTTGCTGTATAGGGGCCTAGTCCATTGTGGGAGTAGCTGGCTTTCACCATTGGGGTCTACTTTGTAGGTGTGTTCATCAGGTTCCTCTGTGGACAGCAGCTGATAATCCTGTAACAGGAACTGATTAATAGTTTAGTTATAAATAACACCAGGAGGATGACTAAAATGGGTGTAACAAAAGAGTATCTACTTTTATATGTTTTTTTTTTAAAAAATCTCAGAACTGGAGGTCTCATGTTCCCTAAAAGCAGCATTTTTCTTGGAGGAACTGGCAAAGACCATCTTCTTTAGCTGTCAGGACATCTGGCCCCGTCAGTTCTGAAGCACCACTGCTGGAATCCCACAGTTCTTGTATGTAGAAAAGAGTGTCTTGCAGTGTAGGTAGAAGAAATGGTTGGTCCATGATCCTAGCATATGTATCTGACAAGACCAATAAGGGCAGCCCCCATAATTGTCTGGCCAGTTTCCACAATAATCTATCTGGTCAAAGAGGAAGCAAGTATAGAGAACATAATATTTAGATGGGACAACAGATATAGGGATGACAACAATTTGGATTGGTTCTTGGCATCCGGCTATGAAGCAGTTTCCTGACCCTGTTTGGAAAGACTGTTATCTGTGGGGGGTCTTTTGAACCTTGAATCTCCAGATGTAAGGGCTGACCTGGATAGAAACAAGCTTGGGGGGGGGGAGAGACAAGAAACCCATGTCTAGTCCAGTGAGGTCGACCTTGGCTGCTGGAGTGGAGTCTGGGATTGAGGACAAGTTGGGTGATTTTGATGTCCTCTGGAGCTTAATAGAGCCTGGTCCTGTTAGGGTCGATGTGTATGAATAAGAGTCAATTTTAGATGGAGGGATGAAAGGCTTGAGGTGAGACAAGTAGACCCAATGAGGGAGTCCCTCAAGTATAGCAGCTGTAGGAATCACAAGAATTACCTTAAAAGGGCCCTGCCAATTGGAGAGAAGGGTGAGGGCTGATGATCTAGAGGGGAGAGAAGGACTTGGTCTCCAATGTTGACAGGCAGTAGACAGGAGACACTGTGTGGTCGAGGCAGATGGTGGTCAGCAAAGTTCCACAAGAGAGAACAGAAGAGGCAAAGTAATGGAGTGAGTAGATGGTGTGGGAGGGAGAGCATTTAGGTGAAAGAACAGGAGTTAGAACTGGACATCTATACATGAGTTCTAAGGGTGAGATGAGGAGAGGCTGCTTGGGGAGATCTCATAGACTGAAAAGAGCCAGAGGTATGAGTTTCACCCAGTCAAGATGAAGTTACTGTGACAACTTGACAAGAGTGATTTTTAAAGAATGGTTAGTTCTTTCTACCTTAACTGAAGACTGAGGGTGGTAGGGAATGTGAAAATGCCAGAGGATGTCTACGGCCTTAGATAGAATTTGAGAAACCTGAGAAGTAAATTCAGGACCATTGTCTGACTGATGGGAGGCGGGGACACCAAATCAGAGGATGATCTCTCAGAGGAGGAGATTAGAGACTGTTTGAGCCCTGGTAGAGTCCAGTATCTGGATGGCAACAGGAAAATGATGTTTAGCAACAGAGGGGTTCTGGACGTCCCAAACTAGGGGGTCCACCTGAGAAGCTGGTAAGGGAAATAACATGTTAGTGTTAGTAGGTTGACTGGCTAGAAGAAGGAACAGAGGAACTGCTGGTGAGCTTGGGTTAGGTGAATAAGGGAGCAAAGGAAATAGAGGCTTCCAACTTAGCTAAAATATCCCTTCCCAATAAGGGACAGAACATGTAGGCACTACCAGAGAGGAATGGGTGAGAGGTACACCCCTAAAAATGCAACTAAGTGTGTGTGTGGGGTCTGGTAAGGAAGGTAAGATTGTCCTCCTACCCCGACAATAGGAAAACATGAAGGTGAAGTGGGTCCCCAAAACTCCATCAGAACCGAGTAAGGGCCCCAGTGTCCAGGAGGAAGGAGATGGGTCTTCCACATACTATAATAGCTACACAACAGGACTCCCTTCTAGTGATAGGTGTGGTTGGGTCTAGAGAGCTCAGGCCCTGTCAATTCTCCATAGCCAATCCTAGAAGATCAGCTGAAGGGTTTTCTGGGAGCGATGTCCCTCTGTTCTGAGTGACATGAGGGCAATCGACAGCCCAATGTCCCTTCTGATGGCATCTAGGACATGGTCCCCTTGGCTTGCTGGGGTTGGGGCAAGCCTTTTCCCAATGACCATGTTGAACACATTTATAGCAGGAGCCTGGTGGTCCCTGATCCTTCAAAGGCCAGGAGTCTGGGGTAGCGGCTGAGGCCGGTCGGATAGTCTTTGCCAGCATGTGGTATTTCTGTTTTCGGGCTTTCTCATCTCTCTCGTAGTACACCTTGAAGGCCAGCACTAAGACTTCTGCCTGTGGAGTTAGGGGCCACCTCTCCAATCACCTAAGTTTAGCTTTTATGTTGGAGTAGCTCTGGGAACAAAAGTAGGTCATCAGAAGTTGCTTACCTTCTGGTAAGATATGTTCTATCTGTTTGATGAATCTGATCTGCATGTGTTTTTGCCTCTTCCCAAACTCACCTGTATTCATCAGGAAGTAAATTGTTAGCGAGAATCATATGTACATCATGGAAAGTCAAGACATAAGATTGAGTGATGTACTGGAATTCTTTGATAAAGGCAGAGGAGTTAGAGGTGTAGGAACCCAGTCTGTTCTCTATTTGAGAAAGTTTACTCAGTGAGAAAGGAACATGTACTCTGACCAGACCATCAACCCCAGCCACTTCCTTTAGAGGAAGAACAGATGCTGGTTTTAGGTGTCCCTAGAGGAGAAGTAATTGGAGGTTTGACTGTGGCCTTAGGACGTATGATAGGAAGGGTAAAGGTTGGTGCCAAAGCAGGATGATTAGAATGGCTTGCAGCTAGCACAGAAGGAGGGAGGGGTCTTGAGAGGTCAGGCTAGTAGACTCTGAGGTATCCTGGTGAGAAGAAGAAACCGAGGTAGAAGTTTGGGTTTTTGGCAGCCTGGAAACAGGTCTGTGATGGAAGGGAGGCAGTTAGTCATCTGGATCTAGGAGCGTAGTATCATTTAATGGTGGTTGAGTAGGCTTCACAGCTAAAAGAACAAGTGGGGAACAGGCAGAACACATAGAGGTATTGGAGCAAAGGTAGATGAATACTTGGATATAGGGAGCCTCTTTCCATTTACCAGACTGCTGGCAGTATGTATGAAGACCCTACAAAATGATTGGGTCTAGTGTGCCATTAGGTGACCATTTTAAACCATTATCTAAAGGGTACTGAATCCAGGCCTTATTGCAGAGGTGTATCAGTTTGGAAGACCTCAAATCAGGTGTTAATCTTATAGATTTGAGGTTTTTCAAGAGACAACCCAGTGTGGTGTCTGGGGGTACAGTCGAAGACAATGTAGTGCCCATTGGGTGACAGGGGGCTGTTACTGAACTATTCGTATAAGCATCCTGAGAAAAAAATCGGTAATGAATAAGTCAAGCAGCCTAGATATCAGGTCATCACGAGAGTATCTAGGGGCCTCAACTGTGGTGAACTCCTGGAGATCGCCAGAAAGCAGTTCAACCCAGTACCAGGGATTTTCCAGCTGCTGCAAGAGCTGGGGGTGGTTGGGTTATGAACTGCTTTCAAGGAAGAAATTCACCCAACAGCCAAAGTCCTAAGTCGTAGGTCAGCCAGGAGGCCAGTCATATGGACTCGGGCATTGAAACACCAAACCCTCAGCCCAGAAAAGGCTGGCCAGGCTCTTTCTGGGCATTTAGGGTTGCTCCCAGCAATTGAAAGCTCCTTGTGAATCAATATGCTGGTGTGTGTTTGTGGGCTTCCACAGTCTGGTATCAGAAAAGGTGGAACCGTGAGCTCTGTGTGGGACTGCCTAGCTGCCTAGCCCACATGACAGAGCACCATGTGGGGGGCTGCAGTGGCACAGCTTACATGGTGGAAGTTTCGTGAGCCTTGCAGCAGCAGGTGGAGTTGGTCTGCAGCAGCAATGGAAATTCACTAGGTCAGTGAAAGCACATAGCAGCAGATACAGTCCACATGGTATAGCAGTGACAGCAGTGACAGTAGTGGCAGGCCATGTGGCATCGGTCCTGCACGGTCACAGCAGCCAGAAGCTGCGGCTGCCAGCAGCTGCACGTTAGATTGAGGTTCCTGAAGTCTTCCGACTAATGCACCAGTATTAGAAGTCCGTGTGTGGCTTAGAACAGAACAAACCAGACGGAATGGTTCCAAGGTGGGGTTTATTCAGGAGATAGGGCAAAGATGGGGAGGGGGGAGAAGTAGAAGAAGAAAATGGAAGGAGAGAGAAGAGAGAGGAAAAAGAGAGAGAGGTCAGGGGTTCTGCCAGTTTTATATGGGCAGTGACTTAGCCTCTCCCAGGTAAAGGTGAGGTAACCAGAATTCTGGGAATGTATGGCGGTTGCCTTGGCAACAATGTGGGGGTCATCTAGATGTGATGTCACTGATACCAACAGTTTGTGGCCCCATGAGGAGAGCAACAATACCAACCAACCAGAGCTCCCAGGGTGTAAACCACCAGCCTGGAAGCACATAGGGAGGGACCCAAGGCTCCAGCTGTATATGTAATAGAGGATGGCCTTGTCAGGCATAGGTGGGAGAGGAGGTCCTTGGTCCCTTTAAGGCTGGATGCCCCAGTGTGGAGGAATTTGAGGGCAGGGAGATAGAAGTGGATGGGGTCACACCTTCATAGAAGCAGGAGGAGGGTCAATGGGTTTAAATGGCTTCTGGGGGTTGGGGAATGGGGGGGATGGTGAAATTATACAGAGGATAACATCTGAAATGTAAATAAGTAAAATATCCAATAAAAAAATAAAAAAACAAAACAAAAAAGAACAGTCTATGAGCTTAACTGCTTTAACCTTTAGCCTATATTGCCTTAGAAAGATAATGGCAATACTGAGATCCTAAGAAAGGCTGATCTAACTTGATTCTTAGTCCTACTAGCAATCAAGTTAAGGGTTATTCTCTTCTGGTTCTGGATGAAGGCATTTAAAAAGCACATTTTATAATTTTATTATTTCTTTGAGAATTTAATAGAATGTATTTTGATCATATTCACCCTCCCCCCCTCTTAACTCTTCCCAGATCCATCCTCCTCTTTCCACCTAACTTTGTGTCATCTCCTGCTTTCCCATCAATGCCAATATGTGTTGTCCAAGCATTCTTGAATATGTGGTCTTTTACTGGAGTGTGGCCAGGGGCAGTTCTTAAAGAAAATTGACCCTTCCTCCCAGAAGCTAACAGTTACAGCTCAACAGATATGAGTAGAATTTTCATGCCCAACTCAACTCGCCTTGCTGGGATTTGTTCTTAGTTTAGGATTAAATAGGCCTTGTGCATGTAAAAAGCAGGGAAATCACTCAGTTCAGAGGCGATGGTGAGCAACCACCCTGCTTATTTTAAGTCTCCCACCATGCTGACAGAAAAAAAGTATACACACTGTGTGAACAGCAAATGATTGTTTGCTTTTCTGAATTTGGGATTAAAACAAAGTCAAGTTGTGGCGTCAACACCACCTTGATTATGGGCAGAACAGAGCAGCAAAAAAGATCTCCAAATGATACTTTTAAATTGAGATGAAATTTTTGGTTCTAGTCTCAAGAAAGGTATGTACTAAGAAGTGCAATTTGATAGTTAGTTAAAACAAATCTGGGTCCCAAAGTCAACAGGAAGTAGTCATGGACGATTATGGCCTCACTTATCCATTTATCATCAACAAAAGGAGACTGAGGCCCATATTTTAGACCCTAAAGCAAATTTCTCTCAGTATCCCTCAGTTCCTACCTGGCATACACTTAGCCCTACTTTCAACATTCCAGCCCAGGGAATGGGCTGACCTTTCTCCAGTATAATCCAGATATTTTGATCTCTATCTCCCCTCCTCTTCTTCTCTTCTCTCTCTGCTACTGTTTGTCCATTTTTTTTCTTTCGATCTATATCTTTCTCTTTCTGGGTGGTGATTCCTCTGGCATCAATTTTTGGGGTCAGTCATCTCACCAGAGTGCAAGTTCCTAATAAACCTGTCTTTAATATAATCTAATATACCTTGAGTCAGCTCATTTCAACAGAGGCAAAGAGAAAACCCAGGGAACAGCACATCTGAATGTTCTAAAACAAAATGAAAATATCACACTCAAAAGGGGTTTATACTAAAGATAATCAACCTCTGGACTGAAAGCAATAAAATAGAAATAATAAAAACAACACTAACACAAAGAATCAATGAAACAAAATGTTGATTCCTTAAGAAAAATCAATAAATTGACAAAACCTTACCCAATGAACAAAAAGACACAGAAAGAATATCCAAATTAACAAAGTTAGAAATTACAAGGGAGATATAATACCAGAGCTTGAGTAAATCCTGAGAATCATAAGCATATAGTTTAAGAACCTGTACTCTACCTAATGATAAATTTAAAAGAAATGGATAATTTGCTCAATACATACCACTTACCAAATTTAAATCAGTTTGAGATAAAATAAACAGTCCCCTCAAAAAAAAAAAAAAAAAAAAAAACCCCAACAGATCAATAAACCTTAAAGAAACTTAAGTAGGAATTAAAGTTCTCCCAAGCATGCAAACAAAGAAATAAAAACAAAACAAAACTAAGGGCCAGATGGTTTTATCACAGAATTCTACCAGGCTTTCAAAGAAGAGTTAATGCCAATAATCTTCAAGTTATTCAACAAATTAAAAAGAAAAAGAACACTGCTCAGTTTATTTTACAAAGCCAGCTGCCCTGATATCCAGACATTATAAAGACCTAGCAAAGAAACAGAATTACAAAGCAGATTTCCTCATAACCATAGACACAAAGATTTTCTATAAAATACTTGAATTGCCAAAAGAATGATCACCATAACCAGTTAGGCTTCATCCCAGAGATGCAGGGATTGTTCAATATATCAAAATCAATAAATACATTTCACCATATAAAAAACTGAAAGAAGAAAATACATAATCATCTCATTAGGAGCAGAAAAAGCATTTGACAAAATACAGCAGCCCTTTCACAATAAAATAAAAATCCTGGAAGGCTTAAGATACCAAATATCATAGAAATGTATAACAAAGGCAGTGACTGCAAGCTCATAACAACACTAATTTAAATGGAAAAAAAAACACAAAGCAATTCCATGAAAATCAGGAACAAAGCAAGGTTGTTTACTCTTGTCATATCTAATACTGCTCAGTTTTAGCTCCACCAATAAGACAAGTGATAGAGATTAAGAAGGTAAAAATTTGAAAGGAAAAATTCAAAATAATGATATTTGTAGAAAATATGATAGTATAAAAAAAGAAACCTCCCAAAATATTACCGGGGATTTCTGATAAAAATTATCTACAAATAGACAGAAAATTAACTCACAAAGCTTAGTAGTTCTCCATTATACATATGAAAAATAAATTGAGAGTGATATCAATGACCTCAGTGAATCAATCTACCTCAAAATCCAGCTACACTACTCTAGTGCATATGCCCAAAGGTTGCTTCTTCATCCTAACACAGGGACACTTGCCAAAATTTGTTCATTGTTACTCTATCCAAAATAGTCATCAATTTAAAATAACCTAAATGTCCCTCAACAGGGAGATGAATAAAGAAAATGTCATATATTTACACAATGTAGTAATACTCAGCTCTTGAAACAATGAGATTGTGAACTTTTCAGGCAAATGATGAAATAGAAAATATCCCAAATGAGGTAACTCAGACCCAGAAAGATAAATATGATACATATTAAAATATACCTGGTATGAGTTTTAAATAAATAATATCTAAGCTATAATCCACAGAAACAGAGACATTGGGAAGAGAGGAAAATACTAGGGCAGACGTATGTCCTGGGAGAAGGAAATAGAATAGATTTAATGAGTGGACTGGAGCCAGGAGGAGGGGAGGTACATGATTAGGAGGATCAGGTGTGAAATAGGATGGGAGATGGGTTTGAGGGAAGGAATGAGAATAGACACAGCTAGAACTTAAGGGACTTTGATGGGTAGCATGTAAATCTATTTTTGTGGAAACTTGGTATATTATCAGAACGCAATCCTCATGAAGTCTCCAGATAATAAGGGAGAAGGAACCCCAACTGACCATCTGATGCCCCAAACAAAATATCCAGTACTCATACTGGGTGTCACCCAATTGAGTTGGTGGCCACAAAGGTCCCATGGAATTCCCCAAACATTCAAAGCTATTGTTAGAGAATAGATTGCACTCCACAAATGGACAAAAGGCCCCATTGATCTAGCCATCACCCACACACACACAAATCACTGAACATTGTGAGATCAAAATGGTGTCTAAGACACTGAAAGTTATTCTGCAGGGTACCAAAAGAGAAAATTAAATATCAACCCATGCACAAAACCTGTGATCTATCTAACTGCAAAATATTCCAGGGCAATGGTGACACGAACCTTGTAGGAGTAAACAGTCAATGTCAGACTTGAAGTCTAACGACATGATTTATAATCCATACCTGATATTGCTTGGTGGAACGAAATTCTGGGTGTGCATCACCCAGTGACCTAGGGTAAATTCAAATACTACTGATATAAAAGAAGAAAAAAATGAATGACACCTAATGATAGTCTGCTATATTCAAAGAGCAGGGCCTTACTCATTCATGATCAGAGAAGCTTCATGCTGATATAGATGGGAGCAAATCTAGAGAACCATTGGCAGACAGTACACACACACCCCACACACACACACTCACAGAGACAGACAGAGACAGACAGAGACAGAGATGGAGAGAGAGACCGTGGAACATACAGGTTTAAATGAGATGTCTCCTTCAAATCTCTCTGCTAAAAGGTCAGGGGTCCCAGCAGAAGAGAATGCATGAAGAAGAGCAGGAGATGAAGGAGAAAAAGGATATCAGGAAACAATGGCCCTCTATTAAAAGCTCATATGAACTCACTGAGACTGAATCAACAATCTCAGTGCGTACACATCTGGAGGAGTTCCTCTGAATATACACTATAACTTTAGTTTCATACTTTTATGAGACTCCTATATGGCTCTTTGATTCTTCTGTCTTCTTTGAGGACCTTTCATTTCTCTGTTAGCTTGTCTTGTCTAACTTCAATATGATAATTTTTGTTTTACACTATCATACATTGTGTTGTTATGCTTTGTAGTTTCTCACAGAAGCCTTTTCTAATAAGAGATAGAAAGAGTGTGGATCAAGATGGGAGAAGAGGTAGGAAGAAGCTGGAAGAGGTAAAGGGAGAGGAAGCTATATTATGGTATTATTGTATGACAAAAAATTATGTTAAATAACATGGCAAATAAGAAATACTAATAAAAAATGCCAGGGCAACAACAAAAAATCATTCATTTTCTATCAGTTTTGGTACAAGGTAATAGATATGAATCAACATTTTACCTTCAGTGGTTAGGTATGATGCCTTTGTGGAGGACTGTTTCTACAAGTTCACGAACAACCGACTAATATTGCTTCTGGCCAAAGTACAAGCAAAGGCCCTGGGAATTATTACTTAAGTCATTTTCTTGTACTAGTGTAGGCTAGAACAGCTGTCCTGGGAAAAGGGCTACCTGAATCACAAGTTTATGACTAGCCCTGGTTTTAGTTTGCCTTGCAGTTAGAATCTAGTACCCACCAGATGTCTGTGCAGCAGTCAGGCAGTCAAGAATACTTGATAGGATAAAACCAGACACACTGAAACTAATAGAAGAGAAAGTAGGGAAGACCCTCGAATACCTAGGCACAGGGGAAAAGTTCCTGAACAGAACACCAATGGATATCAGGAAACAATGGCCCTCTATTAAAAGCTCAAATGAACTCACTGAGACTGAATCAACAATCTCAGTGCGTACACATCTGGAGGAGTTCCTCTGAATATACACTATAACTTTAGTTTCATACTTTTATGATTATCACAAATACTTAACTTTCTCCGGTGTGCTCTGAACCACTAAAAATGAGCATATATGGGCTGGACCCAGGTACCCTACAGATTTGGAGGAAATGTGAAACTTTGTCTTCATGTAGGTCTCCTATCAATTGGAGTGTGGATATCTCTGACTAGCTTGCCTGCCACTTGATCCCCTTCCACAAATTGGACTGCCTAATTGGACCTCAGCGAGAGAGGATGTGTTTAGTCCTGCCAGGACTAGATTTCCCCAGGTGAGGTGGCACATAAGGGGAGTTTCTTCCTCTGTGAAGAGAAGGGAAGGGATAATTGAGGCTGGGACTTGTAAGGGAGTAACTTGGAGGAGAGGAGGGAGGAGGCTGTGATTTATAATGTAAGGTGAATAAATAAATACATTATTAAAAACAGAATGAAGCACTTGAAATCTCTTACTCTCCTTTTTCTTTCATGATCTGGAAACTTTTGATCATCAGAAATCAGTTCCTGGAACTTCAGAAGTGAAGATCTTTCTTCATCTACCCACTTTTCCCATTCCTCTACTGGTACATTCCAGTCTAAGCTGGGATCAGACAAACTATTCATCATAGATATAGGGGTTGATTACAGCTAACATCTCACTGATAACCAGAAGTGGTAGACTGAAAAACTGGCTCACCAGAGAACGCAATGCCAGAAAATATTGAGTGATCACTCCAGTTCCTTCCCAGCTTTTATCATCTGTATTACCATCACTGGTGTCTTGAGTCCAAGCAGATGGCTCTGCTTTCCTCTTGTCTGCAGAGGCAGGTGGGACAGAGTTCCACTTCCCCTCACCTGTTCTCAATGGTGAGGTGAGCTTTCAGACTCCTGTCTCCTCCATTACGATTTTCATTCCATCCTGAAGAATCCTGAATTGTAATATCTCCCTTTTCCAGACTTAAAGTTGCAAATTTCATTATGTAGACAAGAATCGCCTTTTTTTTCTTGGAACCAATAGGAATGATGCAGTTGTAAGTTACTAGGTGGTAACTATGATGGTATTTTATATCCCAGCCTACTTGAATCCCAATGACCAGAACAGTCAGTACTTTATCACCTTTACGGTGTTTCATTTCTCTTGTGACTAATTTTAGTTTCCCAGGCTCCTTCATCATTTCCTTTCCATCACGGCACGAACTGTTTGGCCCTGCTTTAGCATCTGACTTTGATTTCTTATCGCCAGCTAAGTGGCGTTAGCACCAGGCCCTGTTGTCCCCTGGCAGAACAAAGGTTGCTGTAGCCGCGTGTACACAGAGGCCTGCTGCATAATGTCTGTAATTTAGTTTTCTTAAATCTTCTGATATTATATTTAGAAAAGTGAATCCCAACATTGAATGTACTTAGTGAAATTTGTTCCTTATGCATGCCTATGTACACCTGGACTTTATTAAAGTTCACAGCAGCCTCATCCATCATAGCTCTCAATAAGAGGGTCTACCCACCAATTGTCAATATAAATTGTTCAATATAAATCAATAAAGAGTGATACACACTTTAGGAGAGGAGTTTTCTGCACGTGCGCACCAAGTTGGTCCTGGACCTGGGGCTGGAACAGAAGTAGGACTGAGGCTGGTTGATGCTGCTGCTGGTCAAGGAATCCAAGAGAACAAAGTAGGAAGAGGAGAACCAAGAGAGGAGGACCAAAAGAAGCACCAAGATCCCTAGAATACACGTTAAAATTTACTAAGTCAGGGTTCCTTTAGTTTTTTTAAAACTAAAAAATAAGAAAGAGACATGCAAGACTTGAAGATACCCTCCTGGAGAAGCCACACTCCTTACCTTAGATAAATCTTATTTTCTTCCCAAGTGATTTAATTTTTATTTTACTTGTACTTAAAAATCTTTATTATGAAATTCTTTTTTTTTTTTTTGTTCATGTTTTCTCTTTATTTTATATGTTTAAGTGATAGCACTTTCACAGAATATCTTCACAAAACTGCGTGGCATTTGAAGAACATAGGGATGAAAGATAAGTGTTTCTTAATGACATTAAAACTGATAAACTTATAAAGATTCTAAACGGTAATCAAAATTGAAAGCCAATGTAAATAATGACATTTGTCTTCATAAAGCTTCTTTTTGGTAGTGAAGGTGATATTAGCACATTGTAGTATACTAGATGGAGAAGTTAACAAAACTTGAACATGTTCAATGTGTTTTCTGTAACAATAAATCTGTGGTATATTCATTTTAGTATGTAATTTAAATAATGAATTATGATAATTTCTAAAAATTGAGAAACATTCAATCTATAGTTAGGAAAAAGCAAAATAAAAATTGTGAAAAACAAAAATATAATTATGGCTCATACTCATGAAATTCTTTAAAAGCATTGCTGAAAAGAAAGAAGTAAGAAAAAAGGAATAAAGGAGGGAAAGAAGGAGGAAAGAAGGAGAAAGTGAAGAAGAGAAAAAGACAGGGAGAGTTGACAAAGTAAGTAGAGTGGGAAAACAGAACTCTGTTATGGTTTAAAGAGTAGAGACTTGAATGGACTTTTGGATTAATTTGCGTATTTTCAACTCAGGCCAGAGTCTACTGTCTCCAGTCCTCCCTAAGCTGTGTGATCGTCTTCCTCCCATAAGCTGCTACTGAGTCTCTGTAATAGTTGATATTACCTCATTTGTTCTTTCCCTCCTTCACACTGCCTCTGTCTCCTTGAACATCTCTATGTTGTTTACCTTATGTCTATCTCTTCTTGCATGTCTCTTTCTAGTTTTTAGTTTTAAAATGATTTATTTGGATTCTATTTTATTCTATTATTTTATATGGATTCATCAGTAGATGGCACACCCAGGGCCTTGCAATAGCTGGAAAAGCCATGAGCTACATCCCCATCTTATGTTAAATAGCTTGATGTGCTTGTATTCTTTTCATTACTCCTCCTCCTCCTCTTCTTCCTCCTCCTTCTCCTCTTCCTCCTCCTTCTCCTCTTCCTTCTCCTCCTCCTCCTCCTCCTCAATAAATACATCTGGATAGAAAAGCATTCTATTTTTTGTGTCTTAATAACTAGATCACAAGAATTAGTGGAATTAGAATACTGGTAATAGTAAATTAAATTGCCTTATCAATGATAGAATTATAGGATGATTTTTCTACCAAAAAAAAGTAACTTTAAGGATGTTTGAAGATTTAGGAAAAATTCAATGAATTACAAATAAGGAGTAATTGCATATTTAATGTATGTTAAGGAGTATGTTTAATATCTTTGTACTTTTACTATTCTGAATTATGACAGAGCTTTTTCCTGATTTGATTTTAATGTTTATGGAATATAGCCCCAAATTTGTTGTTATATGAATCCAGCTCATGTGTTATCTATAAGAATAAACAGATACAGTGTTCTTGTCATGTGGAATTTATCTAATTGAACCTGTCCACATCTGGAAAATAGACACAGGTATATTTGGCTTTCTCTATTACTGTCAAGGCTACTCTCTAGAGTTCCAGAAGCTATCATATAGCTGCCTAAGGTCAGGGATTACTGCTAATAAGTGAAACCAAATCAAAACAACAACCAATATTTACCATATTATATACCTAACTAATATACTTCTATATTTTTCTTACAGACAAAAATATAAACTTATCATTATGACCCTAAATTCAATATCACTAAATTATAAATCAAAGTCAGGTTTGACTATAATTGACCACCATCAGTGTAGCTGCATGATACACCATGGTCAAAACTTCTCATATATTAAATACAATCCTTTTGTAGTTAAGATGAGAACTAATTTCAAACTACAAATATTTATCGTGTTAACCATTGTGATTATACACATGATTCATGTGAATAATGATCCGATGTTTTGCAGCTGATCTCCAGAACATTTTCATCACAAACACAAAACTCTGTGTCCTTGAACAAACATCTATAACTTTCACATTGTATTCCTGTCTATCATCATTCTAATATCTTTAAATTTTTCATTACATAATTCATGTGTTGTTGGGGAGGTGGATGTGTACAGAAGACAGCATACATGTGTGGAGATTAGAAGATATGTTTTGGGTCTGTGTCTGTCCTTCGATGATTGTTACCCTGGATTGAACTTTGGTCATTGGGCTTCTTGGAAGCCCCCTTAACCTGCTGAGCAGTCTGGATGGCCTCATCATTTTAGTTGCTGTGTATTTGTAGTTGATCACTGTAATTTCAACAGCTAGATGGAGTCATGAATCAGCATCAGTGGTCATAGCCCTTAACACAGGGTCTCTTGTGGTTATCTGTGATTTAGAATGTGCCAACCTTCATCTTTGAGGATAAATGCTTCAGCATTGTTTGTGTACACTATGTTGTCTTCATGCATGTCTTTGTGGAGCGATTGCATCCTTCAGCTGTTGGAGTGATTCTGCTATGGAAGTGACTATAAAGGTACCTCTTGTAGACTCTGATTTTATTCTTTTTGACTTGTAGTTTAATGGCACATTGTCCTATTATCCTCCCCTTGATTCTACAATACCTTGCTTTCCCTTATCTTTGATCTCTTTTCTGATTTTGTAGCCCATAACCATGTTCTCTTAACACTTATGGGCATTGGGAGTCATGTCCTTCTTTCAGAAAGAACATGTTTTATCACTCTCTGTGTCATCTTGCTGAGTTCTTTTCAAGTTCATCTAGTTCGTGAACATTTCGTGATTTCATTTTCCTTTACAGATGAACAAAATTCCACTGTGTCTACATAGCACCCTTCCATTGTCTGCTGATGAACCTCTAGGATGAACACAGCTTCTTTGCTATTGTGAATAAAACAGCTGTTTACATGAATGTGCAGTATCTTTATGGAAGGACATAGACTTCTTGGGGTATATGGTCAAAACTATATATCTCTGTTGTATTGTAGTCCTATCTCTATTTTATTAAGAAACCTTTGTACTTATCTCTGTAATGAATATAGTATTTTCCCCTCAAACCAGTACAGACTGAGGATTGTTTTGCAATGTCATCATCAGCATTTGTTAGTGTCTGTTCTCTTGATGTTCATCATTCTAAGGGGTGTAATGGAATCTCAACATATTTGTAATTTTTATTCCCCTTGTAGCTAAATATGTTGAACATTTTAAAAAGAAATTTACTATCTCTTTGTGCTTCATCCATAAAAAACATCTTTCCTACTTCATTAACACTTTTGTGGACTTGAAAGTTGTTGAAAAGACTGTTTAATCTTTGCTTTTCTTTATACATGTCAAAGAAACTATACAATTTACTATTGCTTTAAACAAAATTGAAAATAATTATCAAGTTCCAATAGAGTGTTAGTGCATCTCTAACAGGCTGAGTCAGCAATTCTTGTTATTAATAATGGCAAAAGCTGGACAAGAATCTGGGGATATGAGAGGATGCCAAGACACACAAGAAGTGACCAGTGTTGACTAAGTGTGGAGAGCCGTTTAGCCACGCCCCTAAAGTGGACGTGAGCCTTGGCTTGTCCTTGCCAGTTACAACTCCTTATATGGTGTGGGGCTGTGCTGACAGTGATGTGAGGTTACATCTGACCGCTCTGGACCTATGGGCTCGGACCATGCCACGACCCGTGATTGGCCAAGATGGTGTACCTTTTACTTCTAGGCGCCATTCTAAGATGGCGCCAGTTTTCCAAGGTCAGCTCAGCTTCCTGAGTAAACAAGCCTGTTGCGCATGTGTTGGCCTTGAGCCCTTCCCGAGCGGGCTTATGCTAATGAGGTATTGGCAGCCTAACCTATCCTGAGAGAACACGCCACCTAGCCTGCCTAGGGTGGATATATAAGCAGCTGGCTTCTGCTGCTCGGGGTCCCCGTAGTTCAGTTTCGTTCCTGAATAAAGCTGTTTGAGCAGGATCCAACCGTGTCGTGTCTTACTTGCTGGTCAAGGCGGACGCGACAACTAAGGATAAATGAAGAATCTGGTTTTCCCTGCCATTGCCCTTCAGAGTCTCAGTAGTTCTCGAGAAGAATTTACAAAGATGTTGTCATTCATTTCTTGAATGTTTCTTGGGACTAGGTGTTCAAACCTTCTGATTCTGAAAGGATTTGTGTAAAATGGTTATCTGCCTGCAGACTAATGGGATTGTGTCTATATCTCTTCACCTTGCACAAAATATATATTATTCAAAAGCTGAAATGTTAAATTCTTAGAGAAAAATGCTAGTAATACAAGATGTAGGTAGAGGCAACAGTGCTGGGAACCTCCTGGCCTGGAGAGGGTAGTGGCAGGGGCACAGAGTAGGACTCTGGTGATGGCTTTAAAGTCTAAGGGTCTCAGGGCATTCAAGCTCTCTAACTGTACTGAAATGCTGATGATAACTTCTAAAAAGTCCAAAAAACTTTGCTTTTTCTGAGGATAAAAGACTGCTGGCTTAGGTTTAACACCTGTAGCCTAACAGCCAGCTGAGGATTAAGCAATATGGCCTTTGTTCTATCTCAGCAGGAACTGCTGGGCTCTAACTCACCTGGATAGTCTAATATTGGTAGGAAGAAAAAAGGACACCTACAGAGGTGAGTATAGAATTTATTGCTAAGTTGTAAAAAGTTTCCTATGAAAGCTATCTAAGGGGAAAAAGCAGAAAGATCCTAAGTGGGGAAAGGGAAACGTTCTATTCTATTTGGGGAAAGGAAAAAATTCCATTCTATCTAATCTCTCATCTCTTTGTCCTCAGTACTTGTACATTTTTCAGAATACATGATCACGTGTTACAAAGTTCATCACAAGTTCACACCAAAAATCAAATCATAAATTGAAATAGAAGTTTACAACAGAGAATGTTTACATGCATATCCATTAGGAGCAAGTATCTGGCTGAACATCCATCACCTGTCTCAGCTCCACAGGTTCACTGAAGGTTTAAAACCATAATTAAGTTATTAGTGAAGTTTTGAATAGATAAACCCAGTCAATATTTTATGTTCTGTCCTAGCACCTATAATAAATCATTAGTTCTCTTTTTATGACCTTTGGAATGTGCTCTGAGTAGGAGAAAGTCTGGTTACTATCTAGGAGCAATTAACTGGTGACACTTGGGAGACTGGCAGAGTTTGCATCGAAGTTTTGACTATAAAAAAAGGACATAATAGCAGTCCCATTATAAAAGAGCTTTGTAACCATTGATATAATTTTAGGAATTCTATAGGATCATCTTTAAGACTCAAGAAGTCATCTATTTGTCTATACAGCATCATTACAAGATGGTACATCTTCATGGATTTGCAGAGATCTGCTCCAAATGGGGTGTGTTATTACTTAGTAATTGTTATATATGTTTAATAATAACAAGAAAAGCATATTAATAGCTGGAATCTTTCCTAAAATGAATCCCTTACAGCCTTGCTAAATAAGAGTAACCTGTTGCAGATTATATAATAATTCAAAGCAGATCACATCAGGACGATCACCTGCTAGTTATTAGCCTGTCCCATTATGGCTCCTGACACAATAATATGAAAAGCACAGGAAAGGCACCAGGAATTAATGAGTAGAACAGAATTAAAAGCTTTCGACACATTAAGGGAAACTCTTGGCAAAGCAAAGATATAACCTATAGGGGAGAAAATCATTGACTTCTGTATTTCAAATAAGGACTTAAAACCTAGAATGTATAAAGAAAGGTACAAATTAAAAAGTCTCTTTACCAACTTTCAAGTAAAAAAAAAAAAAGGTGTTAATGAAATGGGAGAGATTTCTTTACGGATGAATCACAAATAGATAGTAAATTCTTTTTAAGGTGTTCAACATATTTAGCTACCAGTAAAATGAAAATACAGATATGTTGAGATTCCATTACATCCCTTAGTATGATCAACATCAGAAAATAGACAATAACAAATGCTAATGATGATATGAGACAAAAAAAATTCTATACTGGTATGAGTGGGAAATACTATACCCATTATAGAAATAAGTACAAAGATTTCTCAAAAAATATAAATAGGATTACAATACAACACAGATATATAATTTTGGCCATATACTCCAAGGACTCTTACCAGAAAGATACTGCACATCCATGTAAACTGCTGCATTATTCACAATAGTAAAGAAGCTATGCTCGTACTAGAGGTCATCAGCAGATAATGACAGTGTGCTATGTAGATACAGTGGAATTTTGTTCATCTGTAAAGGAAAATGAAATCATGAAATTTTCAAGAACTGGATGAACTTGCAAAGAACTCAGCAAGGTGACACAGACACAAGGGAAAAACATATGTTCTTGCTGAAACAGGGACATGGATCACAATGTCCATATGTTTTTAAGTGTTAAGAGAACGTGGTTATGGGCTACAAAATCAAAAAAGAGATCAAAGGTAAGGAGTAAAAGAGATGCTGAGGTATCAAGGGCAGGGTGATAGGATAATGTGTTGTTAAACAATGAGAAAAAAAAGAATTAAAATCAGGCTCTAGAAGAGGTACCTTCATAGTCACTTCCATAGCAGAATCATTCCAGCAGCTGAAAGATGCAATCATTTCATATGTTCATCAACAAAGATATGCATGAAGACAACATGGTGTATACAGTGATGTAACATGAAAGTTGACACATCCTAAAACATAGATGACTATAAGAGACTCTGTGTTAAGTGCTGTGACCACTTATCCAGCTGTATAAATCCAACTAGCTGTGGTAACTACAGTGATCAACTACAAACACACAGAAGCTAAAATGACGAGGTCAGCAAGACTGCTCAGCAGGTTAAGGTGGCTTCCAAGAAGCCCAATGACCCCAAGTTCAATCCAGGGTTCCAATCATAGAAGGACGGACAGAGTCGCAAAACTTATCTTCTAACCTCCACACATGTATGCTGTCTTCTGTACACATGTACCTCCCCAACAATTAATGAATTATGTAATGAAAATTTAAAAGATATTAGAGTGATTGGCAGGAATACACTGTGGAAGTGATAGGTGTTAGTTTCAAGGACAGAGTTTTATGATTGTAATGAAAACATTCTGAAGATCAGCTACAGAACAATATGATCATTCACTATTCACATTACTGGACTATACAATCACAACGGCTAACATGATAAATGTTTGTAGTTTGACATAGCTCTATGCTTAACTGTAAGGGGATTGTAGTTAATCTATGAGAACTTCTGGTTATATTGTAGAGTATAGAGCTATAGTGGTGACAGTCAACTAAAATCAAAATATAAGTTAGTGGTATTGAATTTAGGGTCACAATGATGAGTTTATATTTTTGTCTGCAATAAAAATATAAGAATATTAGTTAGGTATATAATATGGTTGAGTTTTTTTTTTGTTGTTGCTTTGGATTAATTTTGTTTCACTTATTAACAGCAGTCTCTGATATCAGGCACATATATGATGGCTTCTGAAACTCCAGACAGTAGTCACAACAGTAATAACAGAGAAGCCAAACATACCTGTGTCTATTTTCCAGAAGTTGACAGGTAAGTAGACAAGCTTCACATGACAAGAGCACTGTATCTGGATATTCTTGCACATAATGTGAGGTAAATTCATACAACAGCTAGTTTGGAGGTATATTTAAGAAATGTTGAAATAGATTCAGGAAAACATCAGTCATATTTTAGAATAGTTGAAGCACAAAGACACTTAACAAATTCCTTAGCATACATTAAACATACATTTACTCCTTATGTGTAATTCGTTGAATTTTAACTAAGTCTTCAAGCACCCATAAAATTCATTTTTTTCTGGTAGGAAAATTATCTAAAAATTCTATCATTGGTAAGACAATTTAGTTTACTAGTATCAGTACTCTATTTACGCACTCCTATGATCTAGTTACTGAGACACAAAAATAGAATGCTGGGCTATCCAGATCTATGTAAATTATTGAGGAGGAATGAAAAAGAAATACTCCAAGCTATTTAGCATAAAATGGGGATGTGCTCATGGCTTTTCCAGCTGCTGCAAGCCCAGTGTCATCAGTGAAAAAAAATGAAGAACCCAAATAAATCTTTTCAAAACTAAAACCTAGAAAGAGACATGCAAAAAGACATAGAGATAAGGTATAGTATCTGGAAATGGTGAAAGAGACAGAAGAGAGTCCATGATAGAGGCAATGTGAAGAAGAAAGAA